>CAUYLG010054900.1:0-91188 GCA_963573385.1 Cacajao melanocephalus
TGGGGAGGTGGGGAGAGATAGCATGGGAAGAAAAGCCAGATATAGGTGAAGGAGAGGAAAGCAGCAAATCACACTGCCACGTGTGTACCTATGCAACAATCTTGCATGTTCTTCACATGTACCCCAAAACATAAAATACAATAAAAATTAAAAAAAAAAAAGAGTGGATGGAAACTGCCAGCTTCTTAGGCCTGGGCCCCTAAACTAATGTAACGTCACTCCTTATATTGCTTTGGTTAAAGCTGTCACAGAGCATGTCCAGATTCAAGGGGAGGGGCCTGTACTTCAAAATGAGGAGTTAAAAGAAGTAACTAACCCTATAGGGACTTTATCTTCTTTTTTATTCTTTATGGCACTTAACATGGTCCTGCGTTTATTGTAGGTGAGAAACACTTAATTTACTTTTATTTTCTGAAATGGAATGTACCTATCACCAACCAAATTAGAGGTGATATGGTTAGCATCTATTAACATACGTTTTTATATGAGCACTAGGGCTCGGAGTCAAAATTCTGGAGAACTAGATTCTAGTTCTAGTTCCTCCAATAATTAGCTATGAGACCTGAAACAAATGACTTACATTCTTATCTGTGTCTCGATGTTTTAAAAGAGGATGGTGTAATTAAATTTAGCCAAATTACATTCCAGAATCGAATAACTTCTCAGATACTATGCAGTGCTAATCAGGAACTTAGAGTTCTCTATCGGGTTCTATTCTTTTTATTACTTCCTAATTTTATCACCTCCTATTTTTCATCAAGGAATAATATTAGACAGCTAGTGTCTATTAAATATTCATTATTTATAGAGTACTGTGGTCCTATCAGAGGAGTAAGAAGACCTCCAAAGCCAAATAAAGGCAGTATCAGAAAAGAAATTACAGGCTTATTTTGTTTATGAATTTAGGCATAAAAGTCCTAATTAAATATTAGCTTACCAGATAGGATATGATATTTAAAATGATAAAATAATACATTGTGAGCAAGTTAAGTTTATCTCACAAATAGAAGTGCAGATTCATTATGTTTTCATTTTTATGACTAAGTATTTAATATCCATGACTGAGTAAACTAGTCTATAATGATTGTATTTCCTTTCTCCCATAAATTTTCATGTTACCTTTCATTAACAATTGCTTTATTAATTTGGTTTGATTTGGAGCTACAGCTGAGGCTTCCATACTTTGTGCAAAATATTTCTCAATACAGTTTTCCACATGGTCAAGCTGGTAAGAAACTCAGTTCCTTTTTGTTTTCTTGGCAACATGCCTTCTGGAGCCCTCCATCGTCCTGCTGCAGCCTCTGCTGGTCACTTTCTGTGCCTGCTGCATAGCTGTCCTCCTGGCATTTCCCTTCCCATCATCTGGAAAATTCTCCTCCTCCCTTTAATAAATCAGATCCCATGGCTTCCACTTTGTGGCTTTATTCTCTCATTTTGGTGGAACACATTTTCCAGCAGCTTGTGAGAAATTGTGTTTGAGAGACAGCAAAGTCAAAATGGCATTACCTCCTCACTCTTGGTTGGTAGTTTGCCCATCATCTTTTTGCCTAGAATTTTGAGGGCATGCTTCATGGTGTTTTTGTTCCTCATGATGCTGTTGAGAATCCCTAGGCAATCTTTTTTCTTGATCCTTTATGTATGTATTCAATTAAATCTCTGAAATGTATTAAGATGCTTTTCTTTCTCTTTTCAGTTGTGAAATTTCATGATAATGTTTCTTTGCATCAGTCTCTATTCATTGTATTGGGTACTGAGTGGGAACTTTCAATCTGGAGACTTGTGTTCTTCAGATCTGGAAATTTTCTTGTATCGTTTTTCTATTACTCCTCCTCCTCCATTTTATCTGTTCTCTCTCTAGACGTCCTTCAGTTGGAAAGATGTTGGACTACTGGACAGAACCTAATTTTCTTATCTTTTCTCTCTTATTGTCCATTCCTTTTTCTCTTTTACTTTTTGGAATATTTTCTCAACTTTAATGTCCAGCATTCTTGTTGACTTAAAAAAAATTAGCCATTATATTTTAAATCTCTAACGTCTTTTTGTAGTTCTATGTTGTTCTTGCTGTCTTCCATCTGGTTTCTGTTCTATTGATGTAATACCTTCTCATATCACCAAGTATATTATAGTTTCTTTGAACTTTTCTGTATCTCTCTGTATTACTGTTTTCTTTTTTCTATTTATTTGAGATTCTTTTCCAGTTAGAGACTTTCTTTGAATTTCATATAATCCTTAGGTTTCTGTTCACATTTAAGAATAAGGCAGTAAAATTGTGCTTGAACAGTGTTTGTCCACTAGTGCCATTCATGCTGTAATTTTCCAGTAGGGTTTTCTTCCCCAACAATGTCAATATCTGTTAGAATTTTTCCTGGGACAGTTAAGTTTCTCCTGAGAGACAGTCTTCTATCTTCTGCATGGGAAGGGTGCGACCTGGCTGCTGGTGACCTGGACATGAGTGAGAGAAGGGCTCTGGGGTCTCAAGCATCATAGTCTTTTTAATTGGAGCCGGGCTCCACCTTGCTCTTGCTCTGTGCCTGGTATCTCTCAGCTTAGAGCCTGTCAACTCAACTTCTCCAGTTAATGAACCTCCTCTTCCTCCATTGGAGGAGAAAGGCAGGACACTGACTGCAGACCTTGGGACATGGAGCTTTAGTAGCTCTGTATCCTCTTTTAAAGAACTACCTTGTTCCTAGTTCCTGCCTCCCCTCCACCTTCTGTGGCACTGGTTTCTCTAATAGATGAACCATCCTGAAGTCATGTGGTACATATTAACTTGTTTCTCATCTGCACACAGTTAAGAAAATCTTTCCTCAGTTCTGCTAAGTCATTTGTAATCCTCCACCCCCTTTCCATTTTTGTATATATTGGTCTAGGCTTTCAGTTTACAGACACTTTCATGAGAAATGAAGTCTCTATTTCTGTCTCTTTGTCTCTGTGTTGTGTACTGGGTAGCTTTTTATTTTTTAAAAGAAAAGGGTAGAAGCATTTTTACTTTGTCCTGCTAATTCCAGATGTTTCCTTACTTTTTTCCAAATGAATAAACTGCAACTCAGAGGTGAAGTGGCTTTCACTCACCCACCCACTCCTTACTTCACTAGAACTCTCTTGTCAATGTTGTTAAAGATTTCCACATTGTTAACACCAGTAGACAATGTTCAGTCTTCATCTTACTTGACTTAGCGCATTTGATGTAGTTGATCCCTTCTTCCTTCTGATGTGATTTCTTTATTTCTTTCTTGAACACCCTATCCTATCCTCTCAACCTCCTAATATTGGAGAGTCCCAGAGCTCAGTCCTCAGTCCTTTCTTTCTATATCTTATTTTTTTCTACTTTTATAACTTCTGTGATTTCATCAATTCTCAAGGGTTTAAATATGATTCACATGCAGACAGCTCCCCAATTTATGTCCCCATCCCAAGATGGAGTTTCAGTTTTCATGTCCAACTTCCTACTCAGCATCTCCACTTAGCCACCTAATAAACATTTCAAACTCAAGATGACTAAACTCAAACCCCTGAGCTTCCCCTACAAGCTGACTCCATATTAGCTTGTGATCCCCATATCAATTGATGGCAGCTCCACTCTTTTGCTGACTCAGACCTAAAACTTTGGAATCATTCTTCACTCTTCTCTTTCCGTCACACTCATATCTAATTCATCAGGAACTTCCGTTGCCTCCAACTTCATTATTTATCCAAACTTAACCACATTTACACTTCCATGGCTAGCACCCTCATCTGAGCCCTATTCTCTCACCTAGATTGCTATAATCATTTTTTTAACATGTCTCCCTGCTTCTACATTTGCCCCTATAAAGTATTCTCAATCCGAGGAGGAGGTATCCTTTTGAAATGTAAGTCAAGTCACATCACCTTTTTGTCCAGAATTCAGAGAGCCCCAAAAATCTGGCCTCATTTATCTTTCTAAACTCATCTCCTTCTACATTCCCCTTTCCTTACTCTGCTGCAGCCACACTGGTGTCCTTGATGTTCCTCAAACATGACAGAAGGCTCCCATCTCAGGGCCTTTGCACTGTATCTATAGCCAGAAGCAGTCTCTTTATCTCTCTTCTGGCTATTCACTTGACTTCAAGTCCTTGCTCAAACCCTACCTTCTCAATGGCCAACTCCAACTTCCTAAGCACTCCCATTCTCATTACCCTGCTTTATTTTTTTTTCATAGCACCTATCAATGTCTAATATTCTATATAATTTAACTTTTTGTTCTTTTATTGTTTCTAATCTCTCCTGCCAGAAAGAATGTGCCTCACAACGGTTAGGATCTTTGTCCATGTTGTTCTCTTATGAATCCTATGTATGCTGTGGTATACAGTAGACACTCAATAAATATTAGCTGGATATGAATAAACGCACAAGCCAGGTTTTGCACCTAAGTGTTTATACTATGTCATGTTCTTCTGTGGGTCATCTGAGTACTACAGGGTGACATTTAAAATGTATTATGTAGGTTTTTAAAGACAGGGTCTTGCAACATTTGATCGCTGCTCAGGAAGAGAGTAGGGAAAATGGATGAGAGAAACAAAATTTCATTCTTTCTTCCTATCCATTTTTTTTCTTTTTGGTTTTTTTATCTCCCTTTTTTGGGCTTTCTGTTAAGTTTTATGTGAATTCTCTTGTCAGATGGGTTTATCTCTTATCTCATTAAAAATATTCATTTTAAAATGGTAATTGGGTTCGATCCATTACCGAACTTGCTTCTAGTTTCAAAGGTGATGATACAGTGCTTTCCTTTTTGCCATTAATACAGAATACTGGTAATACTAAACTTTCTTTTCCTCCCTACTGCTTCCCTGTACAAACTGTTCCATCCACTGGCTCTTAAAGGCAAACAAAATGGTTTTCTTGAATAAGCGAATTCTGAGCTGACTATATTTGGAATGTCAAAATTTTAAGTCTAAAAACATCTTATTTAATTATCAGTAACTGTGTATAGTTAGCTTTATAGCAGCTAGACACAACACAAGCTCTCCCTTTTGAATTTAAAACAAATACATAAAACTTAACATAGGGATACATTTAGAAATGATGGGTGAATTCCAAACTGCAGAGGTTGAGGCTTTTGTGGCATATAATGTTTTCCAGTATTTGAACATTAACAAATAATTACTCCCCAAAGTAGAAGTGACACCTTCAAAAGTCTTCAGATTTCCAAGGAGGGTGTGTGGGGTGGAGTAGTCGTGCAGTATGAGAGATGTCTTTGTATAATGTATGAATTTTATACAGGGGGCCACGTGCCTTATTCTATAATTTATAAAGACTTGAATCTTAAGCACATGAGGTTTTCCTAAACTTCCAGTTATATTGGACTTAATGGTATTTTCTTATAAAGTAAACACATTTGTTTCTGAAACTAAGAGTTTATTATTTTTTTGCATGTGCATGTGTAACTTAAGTCAGATAGATTTAAACTTAGGTATTTAAATATGTGTAACAAGCATAACTCATGACAATGTAATCCTTCAGCTTAATTTTTTAAATCTCCTACTGGTCCTTAACATTCAGCAGAACAAGTATCTTTTGGTCTTGATGAAAACTCAGACTGTTCCCACAGCTTTTCTGCTCATTCTATGGTAATACAGAGTCCTGAAGTCATTTTAAGGCATAAGCACATCCTCTATCAATCTCAGTCAAAACTTCAAACTCAAACTCTTTTCCTTTGCCCAAGCTGGGACCTGTTTAGGCTAGAAGACTACAGGAGTGTCAGGTATCTTTGATTTCTCTATTTTTCTGTTTTCTCCCTCAAACTCCTGTCCTCCAGCCTTCACCTTCCAGGAGGCTCTGGAGGACAGGACCCAAAATGACCCCACACAGGAGACATTCGTAAGTACCTTCTCTACCACTTCCAGGAGGGTAGCACTCCCCGACCAAGGCAGATAGTCAGCCCACCTCTTCACCCCAAGATTTTCCAGGCATGCATCAGCTCCTAGGCCACTATGCTCCCCAGTCATGGGGGTCATATTTTAAACCATTGGAATGGCCTTGAAACCCCCATCCCAACCAGGGTGACAATGAAGAGGCAGCCCTCTCCTGTGCTGGGGTTGATGGAGCTCACAGCACAGTTTTCTTCATATATGCCCTTCTTACTAGATTCCCTTTTCTCCCCTTTCTCAACTTTCAAATTTTTGAAGCCAGTAAGGAGTTCCAGAGTCACTGAACAGAGAGTAGGGGAAGAGGAGAAGGGAAAACTTCTCTTTGCAGAAGAAAGCCAACTCCTAAAGAAAGAAAAATTGATGGAATGAGGAAAGCACCATCTCATAGCCCTCCTTGCAAAAACGTCTGTAGGCAGGAATCCTTGGTGGATGCTAAAATGAGGTTGTGGGGGACAGGCTATTCACATAGTCTCAAACAATCACATTCTAGGTTATTTATTAATTATAAAGTTAAAGAGGTGAGTCACAGTGGAGAAACCTGGCAGACATCACTTTAATCAAGGGATCAACCTGAACGGGACCAGCAATGGGATACAGCAACCCTCCTGCACCCTCGGAAAGCAGTATGGAGAATAGTATAGAATACTATGCAAACATAAAAAACAATGAAATCGTGTCCTTTGCAGCAACATGGGTGGAACTGGAGGCCATTATCCTAAGTGAAATAACTCAGAATCAGAAAATTAAATACTTCATGTTCTCACTTGTAAGTGGGAGCTAAACAAGGGGGTACACAAGGACATGAAGATGGAAATACTAGACACTGGGGACTCCAAAGAGGGGAGGGAGGCAGGGAGGTGAGTGTTAAGAAACTACCTATTGAGTACAATGTTCACTACTTGGGTGATCAGTTCACTAGAAGCCCAAAGCTCAGCATTAGGTAATATACCCATATAACCAACTTGCACATGTACTCCCTGAATCTAAAATAGAATAAAATAAAAAATTTTAACAGTCATGATAATTAAATGTACTGCAAGATTCATGCCTTCTCCAAAAAAGCAAAACCAATAAATCCTATAAAGGATATTTTAGAAGATTTGAATATGACTTATATATTCTTAAGTGGGACGATTGTGTTATGGTCATATAGAGGAATGCCTTGTTCTCAGGAGATACTGGAGAAAGTATTCATGGGTGAAATGTCACAATGGGAGAGAATAAGAGAGGGAAAAATAAAGGCAAAATGTGGTACAATTTGGTAAATGTAGGTGAAGAGTATTGGGTGTTTATTTTTTTTCACTATTTCTACCAGCGTTTAATTTCTCATAATAAACAGGTGGGGGGAGAAAGAGTTATGGAACCAGCTCTTGCACACTTCATTTGAAGGTAAAAATGGAGAAATGGCATCTCACTCTGAAATTTCATTTCAATTTTGTCTTGGTGTCTGGCTGAAACTTTGATTATTATACCTTCGGATGCATATATATTCCTAAAAGTGTAAACATATGTAACAACAACAACCTCAAAATATTTGTGCGGGACAATTACAATTTATAACATTTTTCTACTTATCTCATTTTGTCTTTACAACAATCTTGGAAATAGCTAGAATAGTTTTATTCTTCCCATTTTATAAATGAAAAACTGAGAAGCAGAAGGTCTGAGCAACTCAGCCAAGTTTATATACCTAACACTAGCATCCTCATCTTCTGATTGCAGACCTCATATTTTTTCAGGACACATTAAATATTCAGGATCGGGGTTAAGAAAGCCACTTACTCTCTTACTATTAATACTTCCTTTAGTGCAGAAAGTAAGAGAGAGACTTGAGGGTATTTGTTTATCCCCAGCTGTCTGAGAATTTTAGATTAGCCTGACACACGTGGCTCTGCTCACTGCATTCAATCAGCATGGCAGTAAACCCTCAGAGTGTGTTGCTGCTAAGTAATGTTAGTCTCCACATCCTCTCTGCGTGTCACTGCGGATCTGCTGCAGCAGACTGAGGAACTTATAGAAATGAATTCCCCTGAGATCCAGTCAACATCCCCTCAGAATATGGAGTTAAATTTTGTCACAACTCCAAATATCTTTCAGAGAAATGACAACTCACAGAAGGAAGTGCACATGAGTCACAAACCCACAGCCCCAGAATACTAAGCAGCTCTGTTTTTCACCTGACAGCTGGGGTGAGCAGAAGCGGTCTCTGTTCGCTCTCTCTCTCTCTCTCTCTCTTTTTTCTTAACTAAAAATTACTTAAGGAAAAAAGAAGAAGAAGAAAAAGGCACCCTTTTGGAACTTGGAGAGGTTCACAGATTTGTTGTGAGATGGTACAGTAGTCCCCCAAACATTTGGCCCACCTCGTTTCTCCTCTTTATCTCACTAATGATACAGATGAATCTCTTCTGCCTTCACTGTTGAGTAAAGATGTCATGAAAGAAAAAAACAAAAGAGGAAGAGGAGAAAATAGAGGAAGTAGTTAAATTGCATAGCATATAAGCATATCCTTCTTCAGAATCCTCCCTTCAAACCAGGACTTTATGGAATAAGGTTGGGAATTGTTGATTTCCAAAGAAAAAAGAAAAAAAGCCAGATGTCTACAATTGTTTTTCTGGAGTATAGTTTTCTTTAAAGCCAGCTCTTCACATGTTTTCTGCAGCCTTGGCAATTGTAACTTCTCAGTATGTTCTAGTAAAGGTAATTTTTTTCTGAAGCTCTTGTTCTTTCTATGAAACCCAGTTGGAAAAGATAATTTGTTAACCAGGGCTCTGTTCCTGATAGATGCATATCAGAATGATCCACAGTTGGAACTTTGTGGGCCTCTGTTAATGCTGAAAATTTTTCAACAGGCCTGGAGGGTATGCTGAACCTGAGGCAACATGTGGACGACTGAGAGTGGTGAATTCTATAATGTGCCTTTGCTGTATTACTTAAGATTATCCAGTTCTGCTCAAGAAAGTAAGTGAAACAAAAAAGAGGATAAAGGAAGCTGGGTGGAGATGCAAGTAGCTTGTGAGACATAGGCAGAATTCACATGAGCATGGTAAAACTAAGTGGATTAGTAACCCCTGAGTCATAGTAGCCATCCACAAAGTAGAGAATGTGCATGCTGAACACAGATAGGAGGGAGGAATGGAAAGAGGTGATATTCACAACACATCCATATGCATATGACACCAAACATTTGAAATATACTAAATATGAATACATAAAATATGAGAACTTAAATGAAGTCTTCAATCAGCTACCCATTGGTGACCCCTATTCTAGTCACAGAAATCCTGTGTACAAGGAATGCAAATAGTCCTGAGTTGTGCATCAGGCCAAATGATGAGCTATAGGTCATGGCCAAGTGGGCTTGTCCCTGGGTCTTTCCAAGTATACTACTGACCTTGGCATCTTTTCCTTGCTGAGCCCCTTGCTGAAACCTCAGATCTGACTTATATAATCACACCATGGGGAAGGTCAGTGTGCTAGACAGAGACAACAGGTCACATGAGCACTGTGTGTCTCAAGATTTGAGTAGCTGGGTTCTTTCTCCTGCTTGAATTCTATTGTAATTGTTTTAACTGTTCCTATCTCTTTCCCTCTTTCTTCTCATAATGTGTTTTAATTGATTTGATAAACCATGTGACTTATGCATCTTAATTTGTTGTGTTAGCCTGTCTTCCTTGAGACCTCTAGGATAACGTGGTAGTAGACTCGGAGACTACAATTGCATCAAGGTAATTTCCTGCATAAAAAATTTACAGCAGTACTAGGCAAACCAGTAACAATAACAAAAATGGTAGCTCTAAATTTTGAGTAGTTACTAGGCAACATCCTAAGCATTTTGTATATATTATCTCAAATAATCCTCGCAATAACCCTGTAGAGCAGATATTATTACCTGCATTCTACAGGTAAGAAAACCGAGGACAAGAGAAGTTCATTAACTTGCCTAAGATCAATTAGCTAGTAACAGAAAGAGGATTTCAATTAAGGTGTGACTCTTAAAGCCATACCATTTCTATTTTGGAGGTGGCCAAGCTATTTCCAAGCCCCCTCCCCACTGCCCACCATTTCCTCCTGTTAGACCTTCTTTGGTCATCCTATCTAAAATCTACCCTCCACAACTTCCTAGCCCCCTCCCAGGATTAATTTGTTTCTCCATTCTATTATCACCATCTAATGTAACTTTCTTACTAACTTATTGTCTGTTTTCCCAACAAGAATGTGATTTTTATAAGGGTAGGATTTTTGTTTAATTATTAACTTGTGCCTCTACGAGTACCCAGAACAGTGCTTGAATGGTAAGTATTAAGTGAATATCAACTGAGTGAATGGGTTAATCCTATTGTTGAGTTTTTTTTTTCTAGAGACATCTTTGAAAATAAAGTAATAGGCACAAGATTACCTTTCAGGATGAATAGATTAACCCTGGAAAATTTATTATTAAATCAGCTTAAGGAACATAAAGAGTTTCAGAGCAAAATTTTAGGGAAAAAAATGGGCTATAAGAAAATTACACTGGCAGCTCCATGGCTTGAATATTACATGACTTCACCACAGATCCTGTTCAGCCCTGCAGTATGGCTACCTCCATTAGTTTTCATCATATTATAATTTCAGGGCCTTGGACTTCTCCCATAGTTACCTCAGAAGAGATCCAGAGAAAGGGGAGTTTTATATGTACATGTCTTATCTAGGGCATTCTAGAAATGAGGCTTACGTTTGCCCCAGCTGTGAGTGAGGTGCTGTAACCACATTGTTAACTCATTCAAATGGTTCTTTATGTGTTTTTTTCTGTTTTCAGGTAAGGACAGTGAGCCTCTGTGAGGATAGTAGCTTGCCTCAAGTGTACAGTCTGATAGGTAGCAAAGCCAGAATTTGAAGTTGTATCGATCTAATCCCCAGTCCACTCCACAGAAATATTGTTCCAATGAGGAAGCCCACCATGAACAGAAACATGAGATTTTCTAAACAAAGGAACTGGAGATGGAAAGAACTGAAGTGAACCCAGCTGTCCCCCATTGTTATTTCTTAGGATGGATGAAATAAATCTGTCTTTTTAAGACACAATTTTTTTGGTCTGTAAAGGATAAAACATCAGCTAAATAGGCCTAAAGTATCAGGAAAATTTTTAGTGAATTTACAGTTAAAATGGAAACAAAACTACTTTTTAAAACGGAAACACTTTTTTTTTTTTTTTTTTTTTTTTTTTTTGCCACAAGCTTGGCTGGGCTTGGCTCATCTTCTTGGATATGAAAATAATTTTTTCCAAATTAATTTCTTGAAAACTCAGCTGTCCCTGCCTTTCAAGCCAGGAGGTTAAATTGATCTAATGTACACCAGAGGCCCTTGGGAACATCCCAGCCAGGGTAATCAGTGACATGCATTAAATAATCTTAATTGATATAATAATACTTGGGGGCAAAGAATCATCCCTTTATTCATTTCTGCTCATTCAGATATCAGTCAGATTTCTAAAGAGAGATGCAGCATCTGGATGCTACTGCGATTGCAGATGAGAAACAGCATGTAAGTGTCCTAGGGCTATTTGGCAACAACCTGTCAACATCACCTTGAAATATGTTGAACCAGGTACCAGAATGTTTATAGATGTTAGAAAACCAAGATGGATTTTCAAGTAGAAGAAAATGAAGTTGGAGCTATTTAACTTAAAGCTTTATTCATTCAATCACTCAAATACTTGTTCAGTCATCCATCCATCCATCTAATATTATAATATCATATGATCTCTTCTCAGAGGTACCTCTGAGAAGAGATCCAGAAAAAGGAGAGTTTTCTATGTACATGCCTTATCTAGGGCATTCTAGAAATGGGGCTTACGTTTGAAATATTATTGAGTATCTACTGTGTGCCTGCAGCTCTCTTAGACTGGGAATATAGTTTAAAGCCTGTGTGATCAAGTACAGTAGCTACTAGCCACATGTGGCTATTGAGCACTTGAAATGTGGCTGATCCTAATTAAAACTGTCTATTGAGCAGTTGAAATGTGTTGCTCCAAATGAGGGTACACACAACTGATTTCAAAGAGTTAATAGGGAAAAAATAATGTAATATATGCCATTCGTAACTTTTGGATACTAATGGAGTGCGTTGAAGTGATAATTTTTTGATATATCACATTAAATAAAATATAATAAATAACCTCACCTGTTTATTTTTATTTTTTATTTTTTTTTACTTTAAGTTCTGGGATACATGTGCAGGACATGCAGGTTTGTTAATAGGTATACATGAGCCATGGTGGTTTGCTGCACTTATCATCCTGTCATCTAGGTTTTATGCCCCGCATGTATGAGGTATTTGTCCTAATGCTCTCTCTCCCCTTGTTCCCCACCCAACAAACAGGCCCCACGTGTATTGTTCCTCTCCCTTTTTACTTTTTTAATGTAGCTAATAGAAAACTTAAATTACATGTACATGGCTTGCATTATATTTCTATTGGACAGCTCTGTTATAATACTTGCAGAATATTTCTTCCTTCTATATCATGTTTTTTCAGATAGTTTGATGGTTACTTTCAGGAAAGATAATAAAAGATAGAGGTGGAAGGGCTGATCTGTTGTGGTTAAATGGTGTTTCCAGGTTTTAGGTGGTTAATTTTTGTTCTGAAAACTTTTTACTTTGGAAGTTAAATATCTAGGTCCAGTATTATGGAACTGTCAAAATGTAGAAAATTTGGGATACTGCGATGTTTTCTACTTTCTGGCATTTTCTGAGTTTTCATTGGATATCCTGAATCCCCAAATATCCATAAATGCCCGCTTTCACATGACAACACTAAAAAAGATGGCTTAGTAAGAAGTAAATACTTATGGTATGGGTTATTTGACAAGATGATATTATGGGAATAAGTGAAGCTAACTTTGGTCTTGCTTCTCTTATTTGAAATAAAGACATCTGGGCTGCTTTAGGTCTGCACTGATCTGCTAGCAGGAAAAAATAAATAACTGGAACTGTAATCAGTATGGAAATAATATTTAATGACTCAGGAATTCTTTAAGAAAGTTTTGGCAACAATCTCTATGTGCAAAGTAAGGACTGAATTTCAAGTGTTTTTTAAATTAAAAGTTAATTAAAATTTAATTTAAAAATCATATTGTCAGATTGACAAGTTAGTGTGCCCCCTCTTTTTGCTGTTGTCCATAAGTGGCACAGGCTTACAGCCCTCCTTTCTTGACCACAATTAGGCTCAATCTCTGCTTCCCAGAGCAGTGAGAAGAGTATAGGTAGAGATATTAGCCTGGTATTTGGGAATGACAGAAAATCAAATGAAAAAACTCCTCATACAGGTCCTTGAACACACAAATGCTCTGTTGTCTATCCATGTCCAGACTGACTCTATTGCCTGTACTTTTTCTTGACTAATGAGCTTGAGAGAAGATTTTGAAATACACCTTAGGGATATGTGGAAGTAAGAGAATTAAGGATATGAGCTTCATAGAGCATGAAGAACTGTCAGTGACTCTACTGGGAGGAACACAGACCCATAAGAAGGAAGAAATGGGATGTGGGGCTGATTTTTTTCTAGGACTGGAAAACATGCCATCGTTGCCAGATATTGTAGCAGAGACAGATGGCATAGCAGATGCTGTGAAAGAAAAATGACTTACTACTAGGTGAACCAGAAAAAAATAAATAAGAAGGACAGAGGGAAAAGTACACAAGCTCCCCTCTGTTGTCAGGAACATCTTCCCATAGCCAGAAAATGCCTAACTGTATTCCATGGGGTTGCAGATTGCGAATGAAGTGTCTTACCCCTTTCTCCACTGATTGCAGCTTTGGAATTTATAGCCATTCTTTTGAGAGGACTCACTTTTTATCTATTAATTTTCTAAGAAATAAGGGAAGGAAACAACTAATTGGATATATGATGCCAATACATTATAAAGATGCTGCAGTTAATCTTTTTCTGGCTCAAATGGTTGCTATACGATATGTAGACACTGGATGAAACTCATCTTGGTTTATTTTTAAAATGTTCCCAATTAACATTATTTCATGGTAGAAATCATATGAATGCAGGTGGCATTTTAATAATATTTAAATGGAAGTTGTTTAAATGTATCTTAGAGATGCTCATTGTGGGCACACACATGACCCTTGACATTTACATAGTTTATGACTGGGTCCCCAAGTTCTTGAAGTCCACTCTACCTTGTAATCAGTGATCAATAAGAACTAGCACTGAGTTGGGCTGAACTCATTTGGAAAGTGCTATGTCTCCTGTGTTTAAAAGAGGTGCCTCAGCAAAATTATGTCAGCGTGTGTTGTGACTACATGGAGTTGACATAATTTTATTGATTTCAACAAGGGATAGTTGAAATCAATAAAAATGATTTACAAATACTAGACATAATTTTATTGATTTCAACAAGGGATAGTTGAAATAAATAAAAATGATTTACAAATACTAAGGGTCTATAGGATTAATAAATGTAGATTTAATATATAAATATTCAACAATATATACTTGGCAACCACTGTTGCGTCACTTAAACAGAAATGGAGGCAAGTGAGCTTAAAATAGCCAATGTGAGTTGCTGAAACAAGAAAAGAATGTAATATCATTTGATATTAAGGATTTTTCTGCCACTACCAAAAAAAGGGGGGATTGGACAACTCTCTGGTGATGATTTTTTCACCACATTTGAAAAATAAATTGAAGAATTAAAGCTTATAGATTATCATTGACTAACAGGGTTACTGTAGTGTTTTCCAGGATAATTTGATTATACGTAACATTTGCCTTTTGTAATGTTTTCAGAAACACTAATAGTCTTCCTAAGGTATACCCCATTGTACATGTACTACTTTATTCCCATATATACACAATATGATTTACAAAATTGTTGCAAAGGTGAATCTCAACAACATGGAATCCAGAACTAACACAGGTACCTTTTTCCCATTTTTAGGGTACCAAATGTACCCAAGTCCACCTGACAGTCCTGTCTCTTTATTTCCTATTTCTTCTCTATTTCCCAGATCGGTACTTTCCCCGGTACAGTAAAGTAGAAAAGACTGTATGAATAGATGTATTTCAGAGACTTATATCAAACTCTGGCTTTCCAATGGGCCCACCTTGGAACAAATAAATGTACTAAGTTTGAGGATAAACATTTTCTGAAAGCTAGGAAAATCTCACATAGAAGCTATTTCAATCTGGAACAAATCCTGCATAAGGAGTTGCCTGTGGAATGTCCCTGCTAAGTCCTCCCAAAAGAATAAGTCTCAGAGCTTGATGGGCCTGCTGGGGTGAGTCTCCCCTTGCTGGTGAGGGGGAGCAGGCTATATTCCAGGATGAGGTGGTGGATTGCTGCTGTGCTACTCAATGCCATGTGCCATGACCTTATCAACAAGTGGCAAATCACCATTGCTTGACACCCTTTATTATGCTTCTGAACTTGGAAAATGACTCATGATAAAATAGCTTTCCATTTTGCTATGTGGAATTGTATTATAAGAAACTACTCGGGAAAAATGTAAATTTTCTCTGATTTCCACAAAAGCTAAACAGTGCTGCAGTTACAAACTCCACTGGGCAGCAACAATTATTTTTTCAAACACTTTAAAGATATTTGAATAAATTTCAACATATAATAAGTATTGATACAAGAGACATCATTACCTTGTTAGTATCACATAGTTTGGCTCCTAATTGAGGATTTCCTCCTTCTTCTATAAATATAATGCTAATTATGTTTTCTGTTTGAGAGACTCCTATAATATATTCCTAAAATTAAAGGTAAGATAAGACGGTAAAAAAGTCCTTAAAAATCTCAGATATTCTGCTATCCTGTACATGTTATAATTGCAAAGAACACTGTCTCAAAGAGGAAAATAGTCACTAGGCACTTAAAATGTGAAGCAATTTCAGTCTTTCATAGACCCCACTAAATGGCATTTTACTTGACACTTTTGCAGACTAAATAACTTTAGTGCTCTGTTTTAATGTGTCATTAAGAATTGTATGACTGGAACACTTCTGCACTGCTAGTGGGAATGTAAACTAGTACAGCCACTATGGAAAACAGTGTGGAAATTCCTTAAAGAACTAAAAGTAGAACTACCATGTGATCCCACAATCCCACTACTGGGTATCTACCCAGAGGAAAAAAAGTCATTATTCGAAAAAGATACTTGCCCGTGCATGTTAATAGCAGCGCAATTCACAACTGCAAAATCATGGAACCAGTCCAAATGCCCATCAATCAATGAGTGGATAAAAAAACCATGGTGTATATATATAATGGACTACTACTCAGCCATAAAAAGGAAAGAATTAACAGCATTTGCAGTGACCTGGATGAGACTGGAGACTATTATTCTAAGTGAGGTAACCCAGTAATGGAAAACCAAACATCATATGTTCTCACTGATATATGGGAGCTAAGCTATGAGGACACAAAGGCCTAAGAATGATACAACAAACTTTGGAGACTTGGGGAGAAGAGTGGGAGAGGGGTGAGGGATAAAAAGCTACAAATATGGTGCAGTGTATTCTGCTCAGGTAATAGGTGCATCAGAATGTCACAAATCACCACTAAAGAACTTACTCATGTAACCAACTACCACCTGTACACCAATAACTTATGGAAAAATAAAATCAAAAATAAAAAGGAGTTGTATGACATCATATTATTGTTACAATGAATACTTCTTATACTAATAAAATGCTTATTATTTGCTTTATCAAACACCTAATCTTTGCTTTGACCAAAAAAAATGCAATTTTATGTCATTTCCATGGATAATTTCCAACACTGATACTGTTTTATAACAAACTCCTAATTTACCCAGATTCAAGAAAGCAGAAAACTGTAGGAGAAAATTAGATATAGGAATATATATATGTATATATATATATTCCTTTCTCTGTAGTTGAGAATGAGATAAATGGCAAGGAAAATAACTTCCACAACATTTTTTTTATGGTCAGAAATACAACCTAGAAAAATTTATGTCAATCATGTATACTTTTCCATTACTACTATAACCCTTCTATAACCCTATAAGAAGATTCAGTCTTCACAGAACCTGATTTATTACAAGATCCTGCCTTTTGAATCATCAAGGACAAAGTTACCTTCAGCGTAATCTCATATGAATCAAACTAGTCTAATCATTTTAAAAGTGGTACTCTATATCATATTGCTCAAATAAGCAGAATATTCATTTTTGCTCTTTTCCTCAAATATCTTCATTCTCAGTCACCTCAGATAAGTGATAATCCATATGGTTTTAAACTTCAGTTAACTGGAACATTCTTTTAAATTCATCCTCATCCTTTCAAACTATCTTCTTTCTCAAACATCCTAGCAAGTTTTGTAAATAAATGCAAATTGAGGAAAATCTGGTTTCAGAAACATTCTGAAAGCTTCCACAGGGAGAAGCTTAAATTGTGGTCTTCAAACAGTTATAACAGAAAGGGGACAAAATGTTGCAGCGCCTTGAGAATCAACAATCAAACTGCAATGAAATCTTATTTTGAAGCAGTTGCTCCTGTGGAATCCCTGCTGGTGGCACCACTGAGCACTTGTTACCACAGACTGGAAACTAATCAGACTTAGAGCCATTATAAAATAGGAAGACCCTCAAAGGACTTACTGTGAAATGATGATGGCTGAATTATAAAGCCCCCTTCCAATTAACTTTATTGTTTTAGTTGATGAAATCACGAAAGTTATATGAACCTGGAAAAGGTGAGTACTGCAACCAGTAGGAGCCACAAACCCAATGCCTTCAACTGATTACAAAAAAAAAGAAGATGCAGCATGCAGAGCATTGGTTTTGGCAGTAAACACTGAGGCCAAAAGGCATTGGTCAGAAATGTTTTCATTTTTCATATTCAGTCTGATCAGTCTGAATACAATTCTTTTCCTACTGTGAGCAGAATAAGTCCTCAAACGGAATCAAGAGTTCTAGTGTATTTTATTAAATTTCTTAACTTACCTTCCATAGGAGTATTGCTGTCTGGTCGATTTGCAAAGACCACATCCACATACTCGAGCTGCAGCCTCTGGAGGGAGCCCTTCAATCCTGGGAACAGAAGCAGGAAAAAAATCCCAAATCCAAATATGAGCACTGTTCAAAGGGTGAAGTTTGGTTTCTTTCAATAATTTACTTGAAAAAAATAGAATTGGAATAGTTTCAAAAATGTGTTGAATACAATGATTGTTAATTGACCCTAGAACGTTTTAAAAATATATCAAAGGCTGACTTCCCCCAACAAGAAAAGTCTTAGAACTTTTTCAAGAATATTATCACTCTCACAGGAAAATATATACTTAGAAACGACCTTCACAGTGACTTGTATGTGGCAACATCCAGAAGCAAAATTTAGAATAAAAAGCAGCTTCTTTCCAACAGTTAGTATTTTTCTTCCTGAACAATGCAAATTAATCTTTATGTTTTGGATTACTTAATAGGCTTATAATGAGATAGAGACATATTTATTACACATCAAACGCCTTAAAATAGTTTAAATCAGAAATAAATGACTGCCCCAACGCCCCTTAATGTAAATGTTGGTTTTAGTAGTAATATAAATGGGTTAGCAAATGAAGCCTTTGCTCAACATTTTACTAATTGGAAAAAAAGTTTAAGGAACCTAAAATATAGCTGATCTCCACCATTTTTATTATTTCTATTTAGGGGGAAGAAACAAAAACACTAGAAACTATGAAGACTTAAGATGTAAGATAAAGGAGAGAATAAGAACTTAAAAAGGAAGTCAGGAACCAACAGCCTATGTTTCAGCCCTAACCCATTTGTCACATTCCTATGAATACTCAAAATAATTAATTTTAGTAGAATTAATACTTCCCTGAAATAGAATGTATTGTATATAATATGCAACCAAAAGGATGACAGTGTTCGAGAATCATGTTATCCCATTTCTACGAGGCACAGCGTTTTCTTATCAGCCTCTTTAATTCCTCAGGGAGACCAGAGGCTTTACTCTCTTTATTATAGGCATCAAATGAATTGCATGTTAAATGAGGCTCTTATAAATTTAAATTTGGTTCATTTAAATTTAATTTTTCATACTGGTTTATCAGCCAGCCACAATTACTATTCTGACAGGAAAATGGAGTGAATATTGTTCTGGAAATATTTTCCATCCATTGAGAAAGGATTGTCTGTGATGGTAGCTTGTTAAAAGCTTTGATGAAGAGATTAGGGCAGACAGATGTTATGAGGTCTAATACCTGCTCTTAAAAACCTTCTGGATGCTTAGGCACAGGGTATCACCAGCTGTCTCAAGAAACACTGTGAAATTCAATTAACCTGAAAAAGTATCATGATATGAGCCACTTTTGGGGACAGTTGTATGCAGGGAGGAGGTAAGGAAAGGGACAGGAATACTAAGTGAACAAATAACACAGTATCACAAGGTTTGAAAGGTTAGAAGTCTGCACCCTAGCATGCTTGGGACCCTACTTGGGTTCTTTGACCTTTTATTTGAGACTCAATTATCTAGTCTGCGGTGGGCCTAACAATACCGACACCTTCAGAATTGCTGCTCCTGGGAGAGCTGTGTAACAGCTCTTTTTTTTAAAATACATATTTCATTTTTTATTACCAATCAAAAATAAATTCCATATATCATTTAGCAAATATTATCATTGTTTTGTGACAAAAGACACAAGAGTAACAACAAAACTCCCGAGAGTCAAACTCATAACACCAAAATAAATCACAAAAATATACAAATTAAAATCTTATGCAAAATAAATACGGCAGCTGTGACCTGCCTACCCATTTGGATGCCATTTGCAAAGGTCTCCCTTACACGGAAAACACATTGGGTGGGCCAGTTCCAGGGTATGGCTCATCCCAGGAACCAGAGGTTGAAATAGGAAGTGAAAAATTGCACTGGGAAGAGGAAGTCATCAGACCAACAATATTTGGAAATAATGATGACCCTCTGTGAGAAGGGATTATCAGTGGGCCAGGGAAAAGGAGGAGTACCAGCCAGTTGGTGGTAACCATGTGCACAGAGGTCAGGTGGAGATGTATGTGCACCTGCCCCTTTTGCTTCACATACCCCCACCAACATCTTTTGCTCCACCTGGCAGTCAGGGCTATCAGGAATACAGCTCTGCCGGCTTCTGAAAGGATTTGGGAGCAAGCTACTCCTGTAGAAGACTAAGGGCTTTCCCCCAGTAGGGAACAAAGGTCTGGTGTCTTTTTTCCTTACAGTTGAGAACCCATGGGTGTCACCACCTTCTCAGCTTCCAGGAGTCAGTTCTATGGCTAGGAGACCTCAAACTGGTCAGGGGTAGGCATACTTGGTGCAAGACAATCCCTGGTCCTCTCTAGGCACCTGGAGAGCAGGGCACTTGGGGTGAGGAAATGAGTGAATAAATAATACTCAGGTGGAAGGTCTGCAGAGTCTCACCCGCTTGGCTCTCGGGCCCCAGCTCCTGCTGTACCCAGTGGAAGGACCGATGTGGACCTTGGTCCCACAGCCTCCCTGACTCTGGGAATCTTGGAGCTCTGCAGCAGCGCCTGATTCAGCCCCAGGGAAGAGGTGCCGGGGCAGGAATTCATATGGGGGCAGAACTCTTGGTACAGTACTACTAACTTCAGCAAAGGCAGGACGACCTCTCACGCTAGGATCACACATGTGAGAAAGTGGGGCTACCAGGTGCATGCCTTCAGGAGGAGCCCTCCTCTCCTGAGGTTTCATAAGTGGGTGGACAAGGCCAAGTGAGCCTTGCCAGCTGCAGAGGAAAGGGCATAAAGAACGTGCTTTGGTGCCTTCCAATATGACCTCTTGTCCCCACCCCCAAGAGGGACTGGGTCTTGGGGATTCAAAAGGAGGAGTCTGGGAAAAAGAGCCTTGACTCTCATTATGGGGCAGGGTGGTACTGACTGCTAACAATGCAGATGCCAATGACAGTTCCTCCCAGAACCAAAAGGAAGAACCCAGACAAGTCACCTCCAACACAGATGCCCTCCCGCCAAGGGGGAACCTTTGGTAAAAGTGAGGTCAGGGCCTGTGGAGCAGGGGTGAACAATCAAAGGCCTGAGACCCTGCCTAACACTTGAGGCAGCCCCATCACAAAGGGGCAGTTGTCCAAAGGGCCAGATGGGAGGCAGGGTGGGGATGTGTCCTCAGCCGAGTCCTGACTCACCAGGAGAGGCTGTCGGCAGAGTTCTAGTAGCTTTCTGGATACAGTGGTTGAAAGCAGATGTGCTCCTCTCCATAGCTTGGATTGTGTCCCTGATCACAGCTACCCAGGAGCTCTTGGCCTCAGAATCATCAGATAAACTACAGCACAGGTGCCCAGGCAGCTGATCTCCCTGCCATTTGGTTCTTTGCTTCCTGTGAAGTGCTGTCTTCCTCCCAAGAGACAAGCCTCCTGGCAGGCTCTGGGATACCACCTCTGGAGGAGGAGGCGGTGGCAGAAAGGAGAGCTCCTTGAATTAGGGACATAAGCTGGAAGGTTATGGCTGGGAGCAGATTAAAGCCATTGTTTCCTGGGGCAAGAAACCCTTCTTACAGTTTTTAGGAAAAATATTTTCTACAGAAACAGAATGTGAAATTATACCATGGTGTTCACATCTGGAAAGTTTCAGGAGGAAGACAGCAAAAGACCAAATGCCCAAAATTTTCACTAGCCCCCTGTTTCGGAGGAAGGCATTTAATGACAGTTCTGACTCATGCCTGGCACAAGAAGTATCGTGTTTTCTGACAATGGCCCTCTCCCCACACCCCACCCCATTCTCTTCTAAACAGCTCAGTGTGGGCTGAGAGTAGCTAGTAGGTGAGGCTACAAATAACTTGGCACTGTTACAACACTGTGTGATCAGGCATGTCACAGACAGGTGTGACTTTTGACATTTATTCTTTCATTCCATGAGCATGTATTGAGTCCCAATTTCATCCTGAGACTGTGCCAGGCTCTTGGGGTTTAAAGATGCACAGACAGTCTTCATCCCAAGGAGTTCTAACAGTGCATATTGAGAGCATCTATTGGCACAGGTTCCTTGTTCAAGGTCATAATGTCTACCTGTAACTATCGATATGGACTTGATACTAAGGTCAGCCTCACGGTATTTGGTCATTCCCACCTCTTTAATTCTTTCTCTAAAAAATATTTGGCAAGAAATTCAAGTGGATATTTGGGAAGAAATTCAAGTATATTTCTTTCTGGATATTTGGGAAGAAATTCAGATAACTGAGGCCAGTGATCCCTACTCTGACTTTGAAGTGGAGTGAAAGGAAACTGTCCCTCTAAAGGTCATCATCTACTCACTTTGAAACTCTCTTATCATATAAAGTCTTGTAATCCATAGTATGAACTTTGTATTCTGCGTGAGATTTAAAGATTGCTGGGGAAGGGGTGAGTGAGGAGATTAAGCAGGGGAAATAATATGACCAGATTTCCATTTGAACTGATGGCTCCACCTGCTGAGAGGGATCTAAAGGGGCAAGAGTGAAAGGAGGCACGGCCACTGCCCCCCATCCAGCTCAGACAAGGTTGGTGAGAGGTGTTCAAATTTGAGACAAGTCATGTAAGTAGAAATACGCAGACTTGCTGGTATGCGGGATGCAGGGTGTGGAGGTTAGAGTAAATGAGAATGACTCCTAGGTTTTTGGCCTGAGAAGTGAAGTGACTGTTACTAAATGGGGCAGTCAGGGTGAAAGCCAACCAGAGGTGCGGGGGGAGCCAAGTTTAGTCTTAGCAGCAGATCAGTCACTACATGGAGCTCTTGGCAGCTGGATGGACCAGTCTTCAGAGGAGGTAAATCACAGGGTTTGGGATTCAGGGTACTGATCTGAGCTGTCCTGAATGACCTTGTGATGTCCCTTAGCCTTTCTGAGCCTCAGTTTCCTCATCTGTCCAAGGACAAAATGGTGCTAGGTGATTTTCCTGCTTTGGTCTTTCATGTGACTGCAAACCAAAACAGATATTTCTGCTTTTTCCTATCTGGATGCTTTAATTTTGTAGAAATACATAAATTAAAGCAACATCAAGACATGTTTCATGAGTATCTCCTTAAAAGCCATTTATGTTTAGTTTCAAACAAAAGTCATCATGTTCTGTCTCCATTTAGTAAATGTTTGTTGAGCACTGGCTTAAGGCCAGGTATTGTTTTAAGTTTAAGTAGACACGCAAAAATGCATTAACCTTGGCTCCAGAAGGGCAGCTGGGCAGCAACTCGTAACCTAAGGAGGTAAGTGCTCCGGTGCAGTAAATGCACTTGATGAAGGCAATTTGACCTTAGCCTGTCCCTCCGCACTAACCCAGCATCTGTGGGAGAGGAAAACAGGAGGAGCAGGAGAAATGCTCCCTGCCCTTGAGGAGATAATTTGAAGTAAACTGGCAATTTCTCAAAAGTCCACAGGAAAATAAATTACTTAAAGAAAACTGTTTTCAAGTAACTACAGTAAAAAAAAAAAAAAAAAAATCTAAGTCCATTTTTCTTTTAGGTTCCAAAGTTTAATAAGAACCATATTGCTTAGAAGGTGAGACTTAATTCAATCTAAGCGTATTTCACAGGTTTCTAAAGAAATACGTTTATTCCAGACAGTAAGCAGATTGGCACAGTTAGAGGTGGATGAGGTGTTCGGTGTTGCAGGTTTAACTGTGTGGAAGCAAGGAAATCAGTAGTTTGAAGATTCTGCAAGGGTTCTATTTAAGCATGCTGTGTCGTCACCTTTTACACTTACCACGCACTCACTTTTCTATCTAGCTTGCAAAAAAAATGTTGCCTTGAATAATATACATTGTTTATATAATTTCTAGTTTTTTTCTCAGCAGACCTCTCAGTCATAATTTGAGACATCTGCTTCTTTTTTAAAGGCTAGGTTGTATTGGAATTATATTCAGCATGTGTCTGTGCCTCCCGTTACGAAACCTGGTTATACTCGGTGGGTGATGTAAGTTTACATGAACGTAGTACATTGAAAAGAAATCCTGTGGCAAATCCATTTGTTCAGAAATGTATTCTTTAACTGAAAAATCATAGATTGTCTTTTTCTTTTAAAGCTCATAGAGTTTAACATTTGTTATTAATTAAAAAGTTTCAAGCAGAGCTTTCTCAGATTATTTTCTTCTCCTACTCCAAAAACAATGACAGTGGGTTTGTATTTTGAATGCATAACAAAACTGTTTACCTGAAAGGCAAATGTAGAGTTGGACACAGCTTTTGACTTTTGAATACACAAGTGATTTACTTATTCTTACTTGGTGATCTACTGAACTATTTTTTTCCTTTACATTAAGCACTAAAGAAATTTATTTTACTTAATTTTAATTTATTTATTTATTAGTTTTTCATTAGAGATAAGGGTCTTACTACAATGACCAGGCTGGTCTCAAGCTTCTGGCCTCAAGCAATCCTCCCATCTCAGCCTCCTAAATCATTGAGATTACACGTATAAGCCACCATGCCCCACCAGCACCAAAGGAATCTGTTCTGCTAAATTCTAACATTGGCTCAATTGGGGTTTAACAAATGTTTGTGGAATGGCTGAATGAGTAAATTGGATTTTAGAATCTGAGGGTATTCTGGGATTCTAAATGAGTCTAATCAACCTACTAGTGAAATTTCTTCCTCCTTCTTGTGAATCTAAGCAGAGCATTATACCTAAACAGATCTAAGTCAAAAACTTTGGGCTCATTAAAAAGGCCTTTCAAAATGAATTCTTTCAAACCTACATTATGCACAAGTCAAGCTCATTTTATACTCTGTAAACTAACTCAGGTGGCTAAGGTCACCCAGCACAGAAGTGGCCTCAACTCTGTATCAACTTGAACTTCTGCCTTTTCCTCTAATAGTAATTCCGAAATTTAATTTGTATACAAATCTCCAATGTTGAATGAGGTCACCTTCATCACAGAACCAAGTACCAATGAAACCCAAAAATAATGACTTGTAAACTTCTTTAAACTTTATTTTGGGTCTCATCTCATATCCAAACTTTTCTGCAAAATAAACTCAATTCCCTAATTTCAGCCTGCCTAGAAAATGCTTTGAGCTAATTCTCTTGTAATCACAAGGCTTTATCTTTGGCAGAAGCTATGGACTGTAAAATAACACCACTAGCAACAACATAATAACAAATGATCCCAATTCTTCTTCCATTTCAAGTTTGAAATTTTGTGTTAAAGTTTGAATCTGGGTCAGCTTGAATTTCAGCTGAACTGGTTTATCCATTCTCAGAGATTAGTTCCCAAGAGAATTCCTGACTTATTTAAAGGTGGAGAGAATATAAGGTATTTGTATTATGTCATATGAGGCTTGAAAAAATGCTTATTTGCAGGCAAATCGCCTGAAGTCAGGAATTCGAAACCAGTCTGGCCAACATGGTGAAAATCCATCTCTACTAAAAATACCAAAAAATTAGCTGGACATGGTGGCGGATGCCTGTAGTCCCAGCTACTTGGAAGGCTGAGGCAGGAGAATCACTTGAACATTGGAGGTGGAGGTTGCAGTGAGCTGAGATTGCGCCACTGCAATCTAGCCTGGGAGGCAGAGTAAGACTCTGTCTCAAAAAAAAAAAAAAGAGAGAGAACTCTGAAATTATGTACACACTCAGGTAAATATCAAAGCAATGGAGATTCAGTGAGAAGCATAGTAGCAGGCCTTCTCTATTCTTTTTCTCTTCAATTTTATATTTCTTCGTTGATTGCCAGTGTGAACAATTTTCTTAATCTTTTCTAATTAATTAGATTAAAAAGAGAGAAAGAACAAAATAACAAGAATTTTTCAGGCAGTATACTGCTGCCCTGTTCATTCAGCATGGTTCTGTAAGCTGACTTGAGTTATTTGTCGCTGAAAAACTCCATGGTAGAAAACACAAGTTATGAGGGCAAACGTTGGAGCAGGAATGCTAGAGCAGTAACAGCTTTGAGAGCAGGTTAGCTTCGGCTTTACAATGTCAAATGGGACAATAAGGCCTGAAAGGGATGCTGTTTGGGTGAGGAATTTGGAAGCTTTTCTTAGGGCTAGAAGGTTGTCATTTATTGTGGCTGTTTCAAAACAGCACTACTTAGTAAAGAATATCCTTATCCACAAATGAAGAGGAGAAGTTGGACTTATAAGGACAAGGATGATGATAAAAATAACATGTATTAAGTGCTTATTATGTGACAGACACTGTGCTCAATGTGAATTGTATAATTTCTATCCCCATATAGTAACTCTTATATTTATATTCTATAGTTAAGGAGACAGAGACAAGGTAGGTTAAGTAACTTGTACAAAGTCACCAGCTCATAAATTACAAAGTTGAAACTTGAACAAAAGTCTGTCTGATTTCAAAGCCCATATGCTTAAAAACATATTAAAAAAACAGTTACTGAGCTATACCAAACCCATACAAAGACTTTGGAAACAATGAGGTGATATAATTATTATGGTATATATCTATGTACACACACACACACACACACACATATGGTTTACCTTGGCAATCAACAAAGATTAGACACACACACACATATATATATAGATATATATACATTCTGAGATCTGGCTTCAAAAATCTCCGTTTTAAATTCAGTGATTGAATACTGACACTATTTTTTTTTCCATTGCAAGTCTAAGATCTTTCAATGTAGTCCTGTTTATAGGTCAATAAAGATACTCAAATGAAATCTTATATCTTAGGTTCATGGAGAGAAAGTAGTTCACAATGAAATGATAGCCTGGGAGAAAATATTTGCGACACATATAACCAAACAAAAAGTGAACATCACTAATATACAAAGAGTTCCTGCAAATAATTATGATCAAGACAAACAAATCCGAAGAAAAATAGCCTGACAACATAAAGAGTTAATTTCCAGACAAAGAAGCACAAAGTTATTGAAAGAAGCTCAAACTCACTAATAAATAAATATATAAATGAGGAAATAAATAAGACCAGCTCATCTAACAGGATGCCATATTCCTTTTAGAAAGTAATTTTGTGTTAAAATTTGTGTAATTCTTTGACTTAGCAACGCCATTCTAGAATCTACCCCATTTACCTAAGGATAGTCACTTGTATAATTCTATGCAATGTTAAAAACTAAAAATAATCTATAAGCTGTATATTTTAATTGAGAAAAAGGCAAGGTTTAGGTTAATATTTGTAACCTGATTCTACTGTGTGTGTGTGTGTGTGTGTGTGTGTGTGTGTGTGTATTTATTTAGAATATAAGCAAGTGTTTGGATGGATGGTTAGATAGATAAGTCAGTACAACCATGGAGAAAAGTTGAAGAAGATATGTACCAGATTGTCAAACTGTGGGATGGGATGAGATTGGATAACAAATGGAGAATCTGGCTTCCTTATCTATTTTATTTTTAAAGCAGTGAGATTAGAGCACATTTTGCATTTTTGGTGATGTTAGTATTTCATAAATAAAATTATTATTAAAAAAGGAGAAAATAACTTGTTTCAATGATCAACCATAAATCTAAAGTTACAAAATTATTGGATTTTAAAAAAAATACAGATAGTTCACAACTTACAATGGTTTCTCTTACAGTTTTTCAACTCTATGATGGTGTGAAAGTGATATGCATTCAGTAGAAACTACATAGAGTTCCATACAACATTCTGTTTTTCACTTTCAGAACAGTATTCAATAAATTATTAATGAATGTGACATTTAATTTATTACCAAATAGGCTTTATTATAAAATAGACTTTGTGTTAGATGGTTTTACCCAACTGTAGGGCAATGTAAGTGTTTTAAGCATATTTAAGGAAGGCTAGGCTAACCTATGATGTTTAGTAGGTTAGGTGCATTAAATGCATTTTCAGCTTAAGATATTCTCAATTTAAGATGGGTTTATTTAGATGCAATCCCATCATAAATTGGGGAACATCTGTACTTCACAAACTAGTATAAACTCTTTTAGCATTTTTCTTTACTGCAAAAAGTATAAGTGTAAAATTTTATAATATATTTTTTAAAAATCAAAAATGAAATAACTAAAAAGCACAGTAGTCTTAACACATGACTACACAAAAATTTGCACACAAAGGTTCATAGCAGCATTATTCATAATGGCCAAAAAGTGAAAACGAGCCAAATGTACTGTAACTGATAAATGAATAAACAAAATGTGGTTATCCGTATAGTGGAATATTACTTGGCAAAGAAAGGAATAAAATAGCTGACATGTGCTCCAATATAAGTGAACATTATGCTAAGTGAAAAAAATCAGTTACAAAATACCATATATCATGGGATATCATTTACATGAAATGTCCAGAAATGTCAAATCTATAGATATAAAAAGTAGATTTATGGTTGCTTGGGGTTGTGGGAGAGGGTGAGGAGGTGATGGACTCCTCTATTTTGGAAATGATTCTAAATATGAGATTGGCATTTGAAAAATCTACGTTAATCACTTAGTAACAAGTAACTTCTAGTGGGTATAAAGTTTCTTTTAGGGGTGTTAAAAATTTTTTCACATTAGATTATGGTGTTTGGTGTACAACTCTGTAATTATACTCAGAACCAATGAAAAGTACACTTTAAAATGGTAAACTTTTATGATATGTACATTGTATCTCAATAAAGCTCTTTTAAAAAGTCTCATGGGAATATTTTGTTAATATTAGTAATCACTGAAAATGAGAAGAGTTCTATACAATTTTGCCTTTTCCTTTTGAGTTCCCATTCTCCCCTCTACATCTCTGCATTCCCCATATTTAACCCCAAGAAGAAACTTGGTTGATTGTGGTACTTTTCATATAGAACTTTTTCCTCTTCCAATATATTCTGAACTTGTTTGGTTGATATTTTTCTTGAATGAGGGGCCCACAACCAAAAATAAAACTGAAGCAGAAGTACTCACCTTCAATAATATGCTTTCTTGACAGCCCTCTTTCTGTTTCAGCTCTGCCAAGAAAAAGAAGCAAATAACTTTGAGTGAGAGTGTGCTTTCTTTTCTTCTCTAAATCTGTCTTAAAGGTGCAGAAGAAAATCATTCTTAGTCTGAATTCCTGTTCTTATCAAATTCTGCACCACTGGAGGCTAAGAAGTGTGCTGGGTAACACACTGAACCCCTTTTCTTTGGAGACCTCAGAAGATTCATTATCCACGACTGTCACTGTGCCACTAACATGCTCAGCACCAGACCCCAGTCAACAGCAACTCAGCCACACACACTCTGTCCATATTTAACTTGAGACACTGCACAACCTTTTCGCCTTGTTCTTAAACAAGCTAAAGAAAATAAAAAGGCTTGACATAGGTTTGTGGGTTTACTGTAAGATTGCCAGGCTGCTGAAATTTTTTGTTAGCTTTTCTGAGAAACGAAGCAAATTTGGAAGTGCCTTTTGACTTCCAAAATAAAATTTAAAATTATTTTTGTTTAAAATGTGATGAAGCAAATATATGTTTGTAAAATTAGAATCCCCAGAAGACAGACCATTAATCATAAGCACTTTTGCCTTCCCAATTCTCAAGCTCTGGCTAATTAGAAAGAAATTTGATACTTGAGTTTTAAAGTATCAATAACATGTTTCTTCAACATCAATACCTCTGCAGCTTCTTTTTAAATATAATATTTTCCATTCACATTTGTGACTGTATTCTTATTCAGTGTTTTTAATAAATATACTAGATAATACTGTATTTTACTACATATTTTACTACATAATGGTTCTTGCAGGCTGTATATCATTTCCTGCAAGGTTCTGTAGCATTGCAAAAGCACCAAGCAATGGCACTGTGAATCAAAACTTGGACAATGGAAACTCACATTTTTCATAGGTATGATGTTGCTTTATTTTTATACAGATTGCTGCAGGAATAAAAATCTAAATTACATATTTCTGTCTTCATATCATTATAAATAGGTTCAAAACCAACAACAAAATAGAGTATTTTGCAAGAACAAAGTGTTTGCAAGTATGTATATACACATATACATTTTGATTAGGAGGTTCCTAAAGAGGATTTGGCCTCTGCCTCCAATTAAAAATAAATTCCCTATCAATTATAGGAAGGTAAATAAGGTTTTGTTTGTTTTTGCTTTTTGTTAAAACTCCAGCATTTTTCTTTTTTGAGATTTCTGTCTCAAAGATGGAAAAGCACAGTACCAATGACTGCTCTGGTATATGGAATAACTTGCTGTTTTCTTACATGTTAGTCAAAAAGGCTGGCCTTCTAAGGCCTGCTGAATAATGTAAGTACCAGTTCAAATGCTAACAGGCCCAAAAGAAGCCAATTTATCCTGTGAAATCTGCTCTGCATCCCACAACAGAGAGCGCTTCCCTTTCATTTGGCCTGACAGCAAGTGATATAGGTAGCTCCGTGTTATTCTCCAGTGAGGTGGTCCTTTTGATCAGCACTTTCAGCCCTCTGCAGAAATGATCAGAGACTTAGACATGGAGCCAGACAAGATATTTTTATCTTTGCATTCTGTAGAAGTCTCTGAGTTTTGGCAGATTTGAGTAGCTTTTCTTCTGTGATGCTTTGTGTCTATTTTTCTTTCCTGAAATTTGAACTCTATCTTGGAAATGATTCTAAGTATGAGATTGGTATTTGAAAAATCTACATTAATCACTTAGTAACAAGTGACCACATGCTTTGCAATAAATTTCTTCGGGAGTACCTTGCTAAAATTAAATCTTAGGCTAATTGCTATTTTCCTTTGCGTGTGAAAAAAAAAAAACTCTCTCTCTAAACTAATTAATCTTAGTTCGTTTTATGTAACATAACTGCCTAACAGCAAAAAAGCAGGAACTACTAGTTGTTTCCTGCTTAGTAGGAAAAATAACTTACTTTCCACCCCAGTAGAGTTTGGTTGTTATGACCAGACTGGACCTCCTGTATATCAAATAGACAAACACAGAGAAGTAGTAAATAAATGCAGGTTATTGTACCGAGTCATATCATTATAATAGCACCAGAAAGAATCTGTTACTGTACCTCACATTTGAAAAACTGGTAAATACGTAAATTTGTTAATCCATCTCACTGAAATAAAGACAAAGGGAAGCTAGTGAGGGGCGACTCAAAGTTGGATCCTAGAGGAAGAGGCTGAAGGGAAATGATCTTTGCCTGGAGGAGCTGGAGGAGGTGGAGGGCAGTGATAACAAGTCAGACTGGGAATTGACAGCAAGCCCAGGTCAACGTTGCAAAGTGAAGGTGAATGGTGGGCCAGCATGGAGGGTCAGAAATGGTGCGTGGGAATGGAAGTGAAAGGACTGAGGGGGTGAATCACTTTAGGAAGTCAAACGAGCAAACACCAATGAACACGTATTCAGCATCTGGCCTAACGCTGCCTGCATGTGAACTCCTCCCAGGAGGACTCCACTCTCTGCCAAGGAACACGAACCCTTGCAGCTCCGTGTTATTACCCCTTCTTACATCACATTCACAGGCAGGAACTGACTACATAGAAATCTAAATGATGAAGTGAATTATAATAGCAAATATTTAGAACAAACAGGAAAAAAATGTTTTTGAGTGTCTTATTAAATGGAAGTGTCATTTAAGGGAAACAGTTCTAAAATCCTCAGCTCAAGTTTCTACCACTTTACTGCTAAGGGAATGAAATGTACAAATCTCGTCAGCAATCTTATTATCTTCTGAAAGGCACAACCAAGGGCAGGATATACAATCCTAGCATTATGATCATGGAATAAGAAATATGTCTTGAGAACTACAGGTATACAATAAAATTGGGAAACAGACCTCAGTACAATTTGGTTTCCCTTGGTATGTAATTTGATCACACTGATCTAGAAAAAAAAATCATTTGAGATTCAAAGGTTAACGCCAATCTTCAGGAGTGCTTGAAATAAGGCATTTATAATTCCATCATCTGTAGAGTCAGCACCTCAGGGCTCTCGGTTATAAAAACCTGGTATGATTAATGATAACCAATGGAGAATGATGGTGACAACACTGACAACTTGGTTGCAACAAGAAAAATGTGTTGAAAATGTTAGCAGCCCCATCCCACTGAAGTTAATCCCTTGAAAAGTAATTTGAATCACTGTAATGGAAGGTCGATAAATATATGTACCTGGAGATTACACAACATGAAAGGGCTGATGTACTTTCCAGGTTAATACATCAACCTCATGATACCTATTATAATAGCAATCTGCCACAGGGGAGCCCGGGCTCCTTTAGCACTTTCAACCTTCAACAAAAAGCTGGATGGAATGTTGTAAAAAATGAATGTAGTCCTTTTGATTATTCAAAGCTGCACATTCTATACAAACACTGCCACAGACATAGGTTTTCAAAGTTAGGCTCCCTGTAAAATATTTGGCCTATATGGGTATGCACACTAACATTAATGTTCAAATAGCAAGAGTAGACAGCAGCCTGGCAAATTATCACTGACTCTCACCGAGGCTATTAGAGCAACTCTTCTGAGCGGGTAGAGAGTGATAATGCACTTTACACTGATATAGCACAGCCTTCAAAATACTTCTGCACACCTTATCTCACTCTGTCTGCATGACACTTCATGAACTGTTATGCTGTCCATTTTACAGGTGGGTAAGTTGAGAATCAGAGAAGTGTAATAACTTCTCCCACATAACACAGCTAGCAAGTGGTAGCACCAGGACCAGAAGTCAAGTGTGCTAATCAAAACAGCTTTTATAGGCTCAAAGCTATCATGATATGGTTTATCTTTTCACCAGTCTTGTGGGGGCAACTGTAAACTAATATAAACGTTTTGGGGCATAATGATAACTTGAGTTTTTATTTGCAAGAATGAAAGGCAGTTTGTGGAATATGCATGGTAATCTATTTTCTGTAAAAGGTATGTAAAATAGGTTCTGCAGCTATGAAGAGTGATAATTCAATGTTCCCTGGTTGTTGAGAAAAAAAAAGAGCTACTGCACTGATGCTTTCCCTTCTTCCTTAGATGTACTCTGGCAGCCTACACCTTGTTGCAGACCTCACTGTATTATTAGCGGAATTATCTCCAAGCTTTCTGTTATAATTGAATTGTATACCCCAGAGAGATATGTTAAAGTCCTAACCCACAGAACCTCTGAACGTGAGCTTATTTGGAAATGGGATCATTGCAGATATAATTAGTAGGTAAAGTAGGCCCTTAATCCATTATGACTGGTGTCTTTATTAGAAGACACACAGGCACATGTGAGGAGAGCTGAAGTGCTGCAGCTGCAGGCCAAGGAACGCCAAGGATGGCTGGCAACCACCAGAAGCGAAGAGGAAGCAAGGAAGAACTTTACCCAGAGTGTCAGAGGGAGCATGGCCCTGACAACCTTGAAGTCCGACCTTCATTTTGGACTTCTGGTCTTCAGAAACATGAAAGAATAAATTTCTGTTATTTTAAGTTACCCAGTGTTTTTGTCTTTTATTGCAGCAATTGTAGAGAATGGATACAGTCCCTATTTAGGCAGTTATGGGTGAACCAATGCTCTGAGTGGGAAAGTAACTCAGACAAGTCAGGCAAGGTGAAGGACTGAGTGGGAACAGGAATATTTTTCCATACATAAGGCGGAATATAGTTTTCGATTAACATTGTTACAGTTTCCTGGGGTGGGGGAGGAGGAGAAGGGAGAGGGAGAAAGTAGGTCACCAAAGTTTATTTGTTCATATTTCTATAAATGTTTGGTTTTCCATTTCCCCAGGGCTCTCTATTCCTACCAAAAGTTTATCTCAGAGTGAGGAGTAAGCAGCCCTAAAAATACATGCAGGTATGTTTCACCTTCTTAGTTTCCCTTTCTAGAGGGAGTTTAAATTATGTGTGCAAAAGCATAATAAAACCACTCTTGAACTCTTTGAGAATGTCCATTTTCCCTAGAATAAATTTAGAAAATACATGCTAAGTGTTGAAGCATGAGTACACATAACTTTGCACAGTTGTCTTCACTAATATGGTTACACTGTAATTTACTCGGTAATCAGCAAATATTATACTAGGACAGAGGAAGACCCCAAACGTGTCCAATCATCTTTGCTGGGCTTTGCTTAATTCTGTTCTCATGCTGGGGAAGTAGTGGCTGTTGTAGTTGAAGTCTATAGTGAAATCGGGAGGTATTACCTCCCCACCACCCATAGATGTTACAGCTTCCCTTATTACAACACTGTCTTTGGCTACAGGAGGTGATGGAAAGGGATGTGTAAGCACAGCCCCTTGTGTTTCTCAAGGATAGCAGATGAAGCACCTTTCTGAATACCCAGATAACAGGGTTCCTGGGCATACAGGAGGGATGCTGACTAAATGTGTTCAGATAAGAAAGCTTTGGGGTGTTTATCCAAGAAACTTCTTGTTTCATCATTTCTTTGCATCCAGAGTTAATAAAATAAACAGGAAACATAAATGCATGTGTGTATTGGGGATAATCAGCTTCCCGTCAGGTTACTTCCTTCAACAGATTAGCACAAATGGCAGTCAGAAGCCATGAAATTGTCACTTTTCTATGCGCGAATATTTCATGAACATCCCCTCCTTCATTTGGTAATTCATTGTGATCAATGACTCCTCAATAATTTTTGAAGCACCAGAAGTGAACTTGCTGGCATTTATTTTCAAGCCTCTATAAATCATTTCTTTACCAACAGTTGATTTTTTTGACAGCCTTTTGGTCAGGTGTAATATAGTTCTGTTTTTCCTTCTCTGGTGCAAAATCATATCTTTTTAAAAACAATAATTATGGCGAATGCAATACCTCCAGCCTTTCTTCTTGATGATGCTCCCCAGAATCACTTCAGCCCTGGAGTGGGAAACAGATAATGTCTTAGGATGCAGCATCCTGGAAAAGCAAGAGTCAATCCAGAACACAAGAACCATTCCTTGTTTGAACTCTCAGTGCCTACATATCCCGAAAATAGAAGCCGCTCTCGGCTGGTAGCACAGTTTCCGCTGTTTCTGCTTGTGCCTGCAGAATCTGCTCCGGAGCATTCCAGAAGCACCTGCCAAATCCTGACACGCTGGCAGGAGACCGCCTGCAGTCCTGATACCAAGCAGCAGCAGTCATTTGGCAGTTTGGTGTTTGTGAACTACTGATCCCATATATAAATGTCCTGCTTGGTGGCGTCCAAAGGGAGTCAAAGTTTTCCTTCTAATTGCTATGGAGTAATTCAGTTGTGACCAGGGAGGACAATAAGACTTCACACTGTTTAGACAGAAAATATTGACTCCTGGATATAAACTGAGAACCCATGTGTGGGTTTAGATGTCCCACATAGAGAACACTCCCATATAGAATGTCCTAAGTTCCAGTGACAAACTTTGTCATAGGAGCAAAATAGAAGGAGATATAACGAAGTGTCCTTCCTGCCCCTAAGGCTGGGTTGCAGAGGCATACTGAAGGCATCCACTGTCTTCTCCTCTTCCCCCTACCCAGGCTGGGACCCAAGATTGAGGAGACAAATATTCTATGTCCCTCCCAGTAAGAGCAACATTGTTAGAAGCTACTGGGCTCTCAGAGGCTTAGCGAATGGGAGATAAATGGAATTAGCACCTGGTCCACTAGGATGCTGTGGATGGGGGTCATGGCTAATCACTACTGGTCTTAACTGAAAGTTCTGTCTTTATTAGCGTGTATAGCTTGTAATAAGCCACAATGCTGGTTAGCTGTGGAGTATGCCCCAAAGAAACAGGCATTAAGTCTTGCATTGGTGTTGCTTTTGTTTCTCCCTGTCTCTCTGTTACCTTCTGCAACCTTGCATTTCACAGTGGAAACCTATCTCAATTACAGACTGACAATCAATAATTAATCAGCACTATTATGCTCACAGGAGTAATACAAACAAGACTCTAACAGATTTGCTACTTACTTTCCCTTTTTCTACCTTAGTGCCATTTGGTACTAAGTAGGATTCCACAAGAAGAAAATAATGGAAAGGAGTAGAAGGCAGAAAGGAGCAAGGCCCTATAACCTTTACTTTCTCTCCTTGGATTCAACAGAAAGCATCAGGAATGTGAACTCTAAACCTCCTTGATGGTCCTTAAACATAGACCTGGTCTTGAAAAGGAGGAAACTCACACAAGGAAAATGCCTAGAGCCATCCACTGATCATCCTGATTCAGCAAGTCCAGCAATTTGATTGTAATTCTCACCTGGAAGGAGGTGAATTAGGCCTGCAGGTTATTATACTTCACAGTCCTGTTAGAAAATTGCAGAGCTGTTCAAACAGCTGGACAGCTATTTAGTGTTCTTGGTTCTCAGAGCTAGACATCCATGTTCCCAGTAGAAGCCCCAGATCTATTCTGAAATGCACTGATTATGCTGGGACCTGGACAGCACGAACCTTGAGGCCTGGCAGGACACATTTCCCATGTGTTCTGGTTTAACAAGCCCTGTCTTAGGGCTCCAAATCTGCCTTAGGTTCAAAGGAAAGTTGCAGTTGGATGTGACTCCTTTCACAAAAGAAGCGAGGACTCTCTGCAGCCCTTGCTGTCCTCAGAATGGGCTTTGAGATCTCCTCTTATAAAAGATAATAGATTCTTTGCCATCTTGGAGGATCCTGACTTCGATGTCTGATCTTCCTGTAATGCTAGTGTAGGGACAGGCAGGTAAATAGGAAAAGCAGTTTCTGCTTCCCTGCAAGGAGGATGTCCTAGTTCGTCAGCAGCTGAGGAACTATGAGATATGGTTATGAAATAATAAGACTAACTTTTGGGCAACCATTTTGGAATCTGTTCATTCATTTGGTCACTCAGGTATCCAACTAATATTTCTCCGCTGCCACCACTCTGACACCAAACTCTGCTGCCCCTAACATAGACATGACAATTGCTTCCTGGTCATATCCTCCTCCAGCCCGTTCTTCATACAGGGACCAGAAGAAGCAGGAAGGTTTGGGTGAGCAGAGAAGGCCAGAGATGGTCAATATCCCCAGTTCTAGTGATGGTGGTAGAGGGCAGAGTGAAGCAGAGCCACCACCAACGTGTGGGGGAAGGACAGAGCCTTTTCACCAACATGCTGGAAATGGTCTGGGTTGATTCTTTTGGTGCTACAGATGCCACTTAAGTGACACAAACAGGTACTGACTTACTTTCCAGCAGCATAGACTTCGGCAGTATCAAAGAGGTTAACACCACTTTCATAGGCGATTGTCATCAGCCTTTCTGCAACCTATAGGGGGACAGGAAGGTCAGTCAGAAAAGCCAAATGTTTTCCAAACCTGAATTTTGAGCCCTCTACTGGTCTTTAGGAACACTGGCCTCTCACTAATCAATCCTTGTTTTTCTTAGTTGTAGTGAAATGAGTGAAAGAAAGAAGGCTCAGCCAGTATCCATGGGACAGAAGTATTATTTCCCTCAGATATAGAAAGGGCATTGAGTGGTTACTTGAAGGCTGGGATTCAGCCTGCCCGAAGTGGATAGATTTGTGTTTCTCGCTCCGCTGAGAAGAGCTGGTTTGACAACATTCTTTGTGGCAGCTTAATCTTTCTGACAAAGAGGGCCATTTGTATCACTGGTGACTCCATTGCTCAACTCCTATCTCCCAGCCAATAGGTTTTGGCAGCTGGGTGACTCCTGACCTGAAGCTTGTGACATTTTTTCTTGAGGCTGAGACAGAGCCATGACTGTTGTAAAACTCCTGCCACCCACATTTCAGCAAAACCTCAGTACCATCATAGAGCAGCCACTGAATCAACACAGAGAGGGAGCAGGGTGCCTCTGACTCACCAGGAACCCAGCTCCTCACTGTTCTGCCTTCAAACAGACCTCAAAGCTCCTTGTTCCTTGCTTTGTGCTACTGAGAGCAAGTGGTGAATATGACAGAAGAGTAGAGAATAGCTATACACAGCTTAAAAATATCCATAGATGTATAGCCATAAACAACAGCGGAGGGGCCGTTTTTTCGTTTTGCCAATTGACTTACCAGTCATTTGAAAAATTACACACCTCAACAATAATTACAATTGATGTTTCCTTTATGTTTTTGATGGCAGGCTAAAGTTACTTCATCAGCATTTCCAAAATAAACTATTTTTCTGTTGCTTTAAAAATTTGTCTACCAAGAAAATTGTTAAGCTAGCAAAATGGAGTCCATGCAGATTCTTTGGCATTATAGTATGCTATTGCTGCTTTTAATTTATTACCATTAAAACATTTATCCTAGGTTTCTGTAATTTTTAAATTATGTCCTAACTGGAGATTAAAAGTTAAGACAAGTTTTCCCTATTATGACTGTCCTATGTTTTAAAAATTATCGTGCTTGCATTTTACATTAGCTTGAGTTATGTCATATGACATGCTGGTGTATTATTATTGGAAAATGTACACAAATCTTATCTAGAGAGTTTTTAAAGATAAGATGGAGAATTCTGGATGGAAACTTAAACTAAATGATGACAGAGATATTTTCCAATCATAGGATTTGAATGCCTGAATGTGAAATAATGAAAAAAAAAATCACCAACTAAGTCTAAAGAGTGGTTTCTGGCCTTAAGAGTCCTGCCTACTAGATAAATAAACCTGGGCAAATCATTTGACCTCTCTGTAGATCCAGTTTCCACGTTTGCAAAATGGGGATGATTTTGTTCAGGGATCTCCTCCTCTTGCAGGAAGCCCAGAGGCCTCAGTAAAGCGGACCTCACCTCCCTCTAGCGGGGCACTGGGGGGGGCCTATGAGTGAGTGGCTCAGGAAGGTCATGTGACACACCCTGGCCAATGAGATGCAAGGAGAGGTTCCCTGGGGACTTCTGGGAACATTTTTACTCGTTCCTACAGAGTTTCTAGGAGCAACACCCTTTTCCTGGAGTTACAGTTTTAATTGAGGCCTAGGATTCCAGCAGCTGCCTTTCTGCCTGAAGAAGCAGTTGATACACAAAGGCACACAGGGTCAAGAGACTCGCAGGGATGCAGATTGGGAGTCACTGACTGAGGCAGCCCTGAAGCTTGCTCTTCATCTACACTTCTAGTTTAAAAGTCAAGATAACTTTTTTTTTATGGGTTAACCTGATTTGAATTGGGTTTTTGTTACCTACAGTTAAAGGCACCTTAACTACCTTCCAGATTTAAAAAATGTAAATAAAACTATGAAAATTAAGTGCTATAAGATGCTAATGTGCTCTCATCATTATTTTAAAGAAATAATTATTCATATGAGTAACATGTATCTTTATATTACAATAAAGCCAAATCATCTTTGAGAGGCACCTTACAGAGTTCGGTGTTTGTATCCTTTTGATAATATCCCTGCCAAATGGTAATTCAATAAAAGTTGAACTCTCCCAGAGATGGGGACATCCTCACCTCCCAAGGCAGCGTTGACAATGGTGTAATTGTCAACAATTAACTCAGCACACTGTGGTGTGGCCAGCCCTAGAATTCCATATTTGCATCTACTTTGTGTTGAGATTATTTGAAGCCAGAGAAAAAGCAAGAAAATCTAGGTAGGTGAACTCATTGCTATCGGTCTGCATTTTTGCCACACAGAAAGCGTTGAGCTCAAAGAATTCAGCGATGGGTGACACTGAATCTGGCTGTGTCTCCCTTCTTTCCTTTGCTGGCATTCTCTCTTCAGGGATCCAGGGAAGGCCACAGATGCTTTCTGGAAGTACAATAGCTATTTATCTGGTCTGCATCTAAGGCGAATGCTTCTGCAGTCATTCATGACAGCTTTATTGTAGTTTTTAGACTTGAAAATTTGAAATTATTCATCTGAGAGGTCAGCCCTCCACACTATATCCCAGGCTAGCTTGGCTCATTGCAGCAGAGAGCAGACACTGTAAAGAGGAGAGTGAAGACTAGGGAAAAATAACATAATTTACTCGGCCCCTCTGCTTAGAAAAGGAAGATATTTTTGTGTTTTTCCCTTCCAAGCACCATCCAGGCAGTAGTAGGTTATGTATGTGCTGGATACAGTGGATTGTCAACTGCAGGCCTCCCTCCCTGCTTGCCACCTATTTTGTGTAAGACTTCAAGTTCATAGCCTTTGCTCTGCCTTCTATGGCTTTGCCTTTGTGCTTCCTCCATACACCCCTTCCTGGTGCCAGTCAGAGACAGCCCTGTAGTAGACTCTGTGACATGCCCTCAGGTTCTCCTTTGGAACTGAAGGACTTATTCCTTGAGCTACCGGGAACACTGCCATCATATGGCCTACCTCTGTCAGAGCTCTCTGGAAATTGCACTTAGCTAGAGAGTGTTACCTATGACTGGTCAGTAAGAGGACATAAAGGCCCAGTCCTTTGTGTTGTCCCAAACTGAGACAACTCTGCAGAACCATCTTGGCTTTGGAGAGCCCTATGGAGTTGGCTGAGGTCACCGTTGAGGCTGCATCATGACCCAAATTCTCTGTCTGCCCAGTGCTGCTTTCTTCCCTGCCCTGTGCTGATTCTGACAACACTTCCTAATAACTGTCCTGCATGCTAGTCTCTAGCTTAAAGTCTGCATGCCAGGGAAGCCCCCATAAGGCAAGCCCTCCAACATGACATGTGCCCAATGCAGGAAGAGGCATTAGGACAGATAAGAATACACAGTTAAGACCTCTCTCTCAGATCTGCTAAATAACACTGGTGATTTTGGGAGCCATGGAGAAAAGCCTCTGTTTCCCAAGTGTCTTCTTAGGAATGATAGTAAGAACTACCTTTGTAAAGTGCTTATTCTGGGCCACGTACCCCACTAAGCACTTTACAGGCATCATCTCATTAATCTTAACCACCATCCTGCTGAGTAGAGGATACAAGGATTTTACTGATGTAGCCACTGTTAGTACACATAAATGTTAGTAAATCAGGTCAGTCAAAGGTAGAATGGGACTGGATCCCACTCAGTGCACCTACTCAGATACACTATCTCTGACTCTTCCTGTAGGTAGACAAGGAAGGATCAGAGGGACTCAAGGCATTGCCCTCAGGGGAGTTCTTGGTGTTCAATGCCTGCATACCTCACTTATTCCGTGAAGGTATTTCTTAAAGGAAATGATAAAAACATCACTTTGCTATGTAGTGTTTTGACTGTATAAATGATAATCTAAAAATTTTATGATAAATACAATTACCATAGCTGCATTTATTGAGTGTCTGTCTGCTACCTACTAGTTAGACGGCTACATAAACATCTGACAAGCATGATATGTTAATCCTTTCAACAGACCATCAAGTTTAGCATTATCATCTCATTTTATATAGGATGAACTGAGGCTCAGAGAGGTTAGATTACGTTGCCCAAGGCAGATGACCAACTGTCCATTTTCCCAGGACTTAGAGCGTTTCTGCAATGTGGGCTTTCAGTACTATAATTGAGAAACTTCTGTGCAAACTGAGACCAGTTAGTCATCCTAGTTGGAGCTAAAAATAAACAAACGAATGAATAAAGCAAAACCACATAACAGCCATACAATCTTTTAATAAAGTGACTAATGTTTATTCCAAATTGTTTCATTCTCTAGCTGTTCAACCTGCGTAAATAATGTACAGCTTCAAGGGCTGTTAATCTAAACGTAAAAAATACAACAGGAAAAATAAAATCAATAATAGTTTCTGAGTCAGTTTAACCATCTCCTGTGATTTAAACCTTATCCCTATAGAATGTCAGGGTCCCAGGAAGAGGACTCCTGCTATACAGCACTCTCTGCATTTTCTTTCATCAGCATAATAGAAATCAAAGGTAACTTACCTCATCTGAAATTTGACCTCCAAATGTCACCCATGTTCCTAGAAAAGAATAAATATTTGCATATTATTCATCATCATTTTTCTAATACTGTGCATAATAGGATGAAATTCTTACCTTGGGGCTACCTCAATAAGTTGTACGAGTAGTTCACAAAGATACCTGGATGAGGGGCACATGTGGGTTACAGTCTAGCCTGTCTTCCTCTCACTAAGTATTCCAGAAGGGGTCTGAATCCCTCTGGAGAAAGGGGTATCTCTTCTTTACTCAAAGCCACCATACATGCTATTGGCAGCCCTATCCTAAAAGATGCTTTCTCTCCTGCTATAGGACCATAGATGCTAGAGTACAAGATCCATTCTTGCTCCCACTGAGCTAAGAAGCTGCATGTTCTGGAAGTGAAGGTAAGACTTTGGGTTATGGTTATGGTTCTCCCTTTCTTTGCCTCAAAATAGGGGCTCTATTTCTTATTCATTATTACTTTTCAAAAGAAACCCTTTCAGATGTCTTTCCAGTTCCCACTTACAAATCTCTTAGGAGGTGACACTTATGTACCTTCTTTGTCATGACCTGCTATTCCAGAACAGAAATCTCCATTGCTTTGAGGTGAAAGTGGAGACAGCAGCAGGAGAAAGAAAGGTTTGGTAAGGCAAGGGGAGAAACATTCATTCAGCAGCCAAAGATATTTGAAACTTTGTAAAGCAGAAGGAAAGCTGAAGTGGAGTGGGCACTTGCTATGCTGGTCTCCAGTCACCTCAGTTATTCATTCCATCCTTTTATGGATAGAGCCTCCTAAAAGGAGGATTTATTCCCTTCCCTTCCCTTCCTAAAGGAGGGAATGAATTCTTTGGATCCAGCATTGCACCCACGTGCGAGGGACAGTGAGACAATTGACTCAGTTCCTGTCTCCCAGGAGCTCACGGTTTACAAGACCATTTGACAAATACTATGACTGAGACGAACGCAAGGCAGAAAGAAGGGAGTGCTCTATTTAGATTTTAGGGTAGTGGTATGCAAGGAAGACTTCCTAGAAGAGGTGACAGCTAGGTTGAGTCTCACAGGAGTTAACTGAACAAAGAAGAAAGGGACAGACATTCTAGGGAGAGGCAAGAGCATGGACCAGAGAAGGAGGTGGGACACTCCAGAGAGTGCTGATGAGCAGGGGCCTACACCATCAGGCCATGAGATGAACCATGGGAGCAGAGGGAGGGATGGCAGGAGTGAGAGCAGCAGGGCCTGGGCATAGTGATATTTGGGGGGCATACTAAGAAATGTGGTTGAAAATGCATATTTTATATTTCATAATAACAGTCCTAGCTGCCATTTATGGAATACTTTCCAAATGCCAGACAGTATACTAAGAAATTTTCAGATTTTTTATTTCTAATCATTTTGACAAACTTATCAGATCACTTTATCCTTATTTCCTGAAGAGGAATCAAAGATTAACCAACTTGATAAGTGAAATACCCAGGATTCCCCAAATATGACTGGCTTCAAGGAGGGTACCCTTTTCACCACACCACACTGCCTTATTAGACCATTTCCAAATTAAATATGGCATTTGGATTTCATACTCCATATGAATATGTTGGTATAATTCTACTTTTTCTCTTACTTCTCTGGTACTAAAACAAAAGTATGGTATAAATCGTTTTACTGTTATGCTCTGTATATCCAGAGGTTGCAGATGGGCAGCCCACAGGGGGCACTCAGCTTGTGGACTTCTTTTGCTTGACTAGAATGGTGTTGATCCACTTGGTATTTTAATAAATTTTGAATAAGTTACCAATATTTAAACAATTAGAAGATTTTTCTTAAAATGTTTTGATTTCCAGCTTCCTTTGAGAGTGAAAGGCTGATGTTCTCATGAGGTAGCCAGCCCCTAAATAAGAGGACTGTGCCCTTTCAGTTAATTAAAGCCTCCACATCTTTCTGTTGTATTCTCAGCACTAAAATCAAAGAGTAGTTGCTTTTTACCATTATGTTTTTACTGAAATTTTTCTTAATGTAAAAAGAAGAGGAAAATGAACTTGTGCATCTCCTAAAAAACAATTATTATAAGAAAAAATAGGAACACACCTTTTTTTGGGTGGGGGCGGGGATGGATGGGAAGAGTATCCAAACAAAGAATGTTTGCAAATAAAAATTACATTGTAAGGCACCATTAAAGAAAATCAGCCTTGAATGGTACACAGAAAAGATGGATGTTGGAAAATTTAATGGACTGAAGAAATGGCAGCATTTGTTTTTGAATGAGAATAAAATCAGTGAGCTGCTGTGAAATACAGTTCTCTATTAAGTGAAAAAATTGCCTGGGCATCAAAACCTTTTTACAGACCACACAGTTTATAAAAGAGTCTCTTTTGAATGCTGCAAAAATTATGTGTCCAGACCCTCAACAGGCATTTGTAAATGTTAGTCTAACGAGCAACTTTGTAGCTTGGTATGTTAAAAATAAGATTGAGAACTTTCAGGTCCAGTTAATTTATGGGTGGCATTTTCTCTCACAGCAAATGAGAAGACAGATATAAAGAATAGCACACTGTTAACTATATTTATTTGTAGTGTGGTGAGAATTTTGAAGAGGTCAAAAAACTTCAGGACAAGGAGCCCATGAAAGGCAAAACATCAGGAAATGGCTGACTGTGTTATGAACAAGGTCTCAGACCATTTGGATATAGAATGCACTGGTCAAAGTCACCAAGTGTTACTACAGATGGAGCTCTCAGGATGGGTGGAGTTGATGTCAGGCCTGTCAAGCAACAGCCCAGAGGTGGCACTGTTTTGTAGGGACACTATCCCTAAGTCCATTAATTTCCTCAATCATCAGAAATTGCTTTGGGCACAAAGCTAAAATGGGAGAAGCCATGGATTCAGTAATTAATACCACAAATTGGCTATTGTTCTATGTCTTTGAGCAAAATCAGGTCAACGTTTAGTTAATGAATTTGCTGGCTTACTTGCACTGTGGCACAGAAGAGATTTTTTTTAACTGTTAATGTCATCACAGGGGATAGCCCTATCTCTGCTTAGCAGTGAAGATTAGTCCAAAGTCCTAAGGTTTTTGCTGACTCTACAACTTATCTATACCTTTTGACTATTTTTCTATAGGTACAGTTACAAGTATTTGCACAAATGTTTCATCTGTGAGCTTCTCTCAGTCCTGATAAAGTGAACTTTTTGGGAAATTCATTTGTAAAGGAATAATGTCATCTGCTTTCCTACATTGCAATCATTTTCCAGAAATGAAGATGAAAGCCTAAAATTTATTCTCTAAAAATGCTATTGAAGACCAAATTCTAAAAATATTCTCAGACTTCAACCTTTATGAAAATAAACTAACATTATGTAGTTTACCTTTCTTATTTTTTGATAGTACCTATGTTGGGCTATGATTTGACATTATCAAACTGTAGTGCAGAAATGGTACTGAAGTCTGTGTGAAGTCTAAGTAAAACAATGCTGAAAGTCAAGATTGTACACACATTTTGGAGGCGGTGATTCTAGATATAAGAACCATTGACAGTAATCCCATCCATGTTAGGAAGAGCTTATGTTTAGGAGCAACTCTACTGCAAAATTAATCTGAAAAAAACTACCAACCACCCTCCCGGCTTAAGTGTTTAAAGCTGCGTTCTGTACATCACAGTGAAAAATACAGGGCCTGAAACATGTTTTGGTATAGAAGGGAAGATGTGAGGTTTCTGATTCCAAATTAAAGCAGTAATGAATTATGAAATAAAGATATAGCAATAATTATTTTCCTTTTTCAATTAGTTTTTAAAATTTAATATAAAATAGCATATCAATATTATATATATTTACTTTGTTACATATCTATACCATAACTTAATAAGAATAAACTGCTTCCATTTCTGGGAGTTTGTCATTTTTATATTCAGCTTGTTTTGTTCAGGATGACTACCTCCGTGGCCCTTTTGAAACTTGCTACTCATTTGTTTCTAGCTATTTGTTTATAGAGTTTATATCTTTTACTAGAGAGTAAGCTGTCTGAGGGCTACACTTTTATTTCATTCATCTTTGCATCTCCACAGCCCTAGAATAGAAGTGGGTTCTTAGCACATGGTCAGTAAGTGCTGGCTAAATTGAATTACACTGTCTTTTTGACTGTTATTAATATTTAAGGTTTTGGGATAATTTCCTACCAAACATCTTTATTATGATTTATAGAGAAATGAGTAATGCTCATCAATAATCTTTAGTTCTTCTAATCTCTAGGTGATTGAAACGTTTCTCCCTATTCCTGGGTACCCACCCAGCTATGCCCCTCTGTTGGAAAAGGCCAAGGGAAAGTCTTTTGCTTTGGCTGAAATGCCTCCAGCAAGGAGGTGGGTAGGTGGCCCAGTGTAGGTGGGGTCCATCGACTACCCCTGAGGAGGAGTTGCCTCTCACACATAGGACACATCCCCTCCTGCTGGAGAGGGATTGGGCGACAGCCTTCTAGACAGAAGAACTTTGTTTCTATGATTTTATTTTCGACTGTGCTCCACTCCAGTAGAACTACGGTGACTTGTTAGTTAATATGATTCTCAAAAACTCTTTGTGACAGTTTTCTTAACCATTTTTCTGCCTCTAATGAGAACATGTTTTCCTGAGACCTAGAATAGCATATAATTATTTCACTGTGTAATCTCAGATTAGCAGGATGTTATTTAGAAGATGATTTTACTAAACTGACATTTGTTTTACTAACCTTTTAAAAGAATGGGGAGTATCACAGCTGCTCACACCTGTAATCCTAGTACTTTGGGGGGCCGAGGTGGGCAGATCACGAGGTCAGGAGTTCGAGACCAGCCTGACCAATATGGTGAAACCCCATCTTTATACAAAAATTAGCCAGGGCATGGTGCTGGGTACCTATAGTCCCAGCTACCCAGGAGCATGAGGCAGAAGAATCGCTTGACCCAGGAGGCAGTGTGAGACTCCATCTCAAAATAAATAAATAAATAAATAAATAAAGAGGGAGGGTACTGAAGATAACTCTTTGAACTGTTTTTGTATTTTCTGATTAAACATTTTTATGCACCAAGGAATATATTCTTTGAAAACCTTTGTTAGGTCCCTTGGAGTACATCTACCATAGCATAGAAAAATGATGAATGAAACATAAAAAGAAAACTGCCTGCCCACACACATCTATCTTGGTTACATCCTTATCTTTTGGTGATTATCAGGGTAATTACTTCTTGCTTATTTATTCAAACAACATGTTTATCATTTAAATGACTGCCTTGCTTTGCATATAAAGAGATATTTAGACATTTAGATGAGATAATTTTAATATCTCACATTACCATATTGCAATTTTCAAAACCAAGGAATTAACATTGGTACGGTACTAATACAACAGGCCGTTCTGGAATTTCATTGTCTTTTTCTCTTCCAGGATCTTATGCAGCATCCAACATTGCATTTAATTGCATTTTTTCTTAATCTACTCCAATCTGTGACAGTTCCTCAGTCCTTTCCTGTCTTTCATGATGTAGACACTTTTAAAAGTACTGATCAAGTGTTTGTAGAGTGTCCTTTAATTTGGGTCTAAGTCGTCTTAATTAAGGTTATAAAGTTGGTGATATCTTTCTTTATATTGCAAGTTGGACTGCTTATGGTTTAAATATATTATTATAGCTATCAAGAAGACAATGTATGAATGCAATTATAATATTAATATTTATGCCACAGTTAACATTTCCTCGCTCTTTCATTCAACAATTATTTATTGAGTCTATCTACCATGTGCCAGGTATTGTACTTAGTTTATCAGGATAAAATAGTGAGCAAAAGTGGTAATATTTCTCCCATGAAGGACCAGATATATGGGGGAAGAAAAAGGAAAAACAAAAATAAGTTAAATATACAGTGTTTATTTATAAATGTTAATTTGACAAATAAATAAAATGTAAAATAAAATACATAGTGTTGATTGATGAATGTCAGAGAATCAATTTTATAAAGCCAGGAGAGAGTATATGAAATGTCTAGGGATCAGTATTGAAATTTTAGATAGAGTGGCCAGATAAGATTCACTAAGAAAGGACCATTTAAGAAAAGGCCTAAAGAAGGTGAAGGGGCTCACCAGGCAGTTATCTGGAGGGAGAGTGTTCCAGTTGCAGGGAGCAGTGAGGTAGGGGCGTGCTCAGCATGAGCAAGAACAATGAGGAAGCCAGTGTGGCCAGAGAAGAGAAGGTGAGATTCATAGGGGCTGGATCATGTTATGTTAATCATAGGAAGGACCTAGGAAAGGCTAATGAAGAGTTTTGAATACAGAAGTGACACAATCTGACTTTCTTTTAAAAGGAACACTCTGCTATTGTGCTAAGGATAGACTGCAGAGCCAAGGCTGAAACAGGAGGGACCGGTTAGGAGGCTGTTGTCATAATCCAGGTGAGACATGACAGTGGTTTGATCCAAGGTGGTGGTAGTGAGGATGATAAGGAGTGGTTGAGTTTTGGATAAATTCTGAAGGGGAGGCAATAGTATCGACTGATGTAAAAGGATATAGGGTGTGAGAGAAGGTAAAACCTCCAGGAGAATACCAAGTTCAGAATATGGGGAGAATGGAGAGCCAATTCAACACATTACAACATGGATTTAATAATTTTAAGTTTGGTAAACAGAGAACATGTGAACTGCAGCTTAATATAGTCAAGATTGACCAAATGTAGTCATAATTGAGAGATATTTTACCTGAAGGTGTTTTGAGGTATTACTCTGTTACATCACTAAAGAATTTAATATAAGAGATTCAAATCCTAGGTCACATTGAAATCACCAGGCAAAATTAACATGTTCAGTGTCTCATTTGTATAGAGTAAACTCCAAAGAGGAGTGGAACTGGAGCTGGGAGCATCCCTCTAAATTGCACTTCCAGCAAGAAATAGGTGTAAGCCCAAAACTAGAGTTGACGTGGAGGAGGGAGTGCTAAGCTGTTGGTCACCACCTGAGATCCTTAACCTCTAGCTCATTACCCTGGTGAGCATTTTCTCCTCTGAGCTCTGAGCTGAGCCTTCCACTGAGAATGTAAACCTTCCCCATGCCCTTATGTCCAAATTCTACTTATTCTTTAGGACCCAGAACTTCAGCTTTAGAGTTCAGTGCTGCTAAACCATGGCTTCTTAGCACTTCCGCTGGTGAGTTAAAGTATGTCTTGCTACATCATTAGAATTTTTTTAGGTTCTGTAACATTAACTCTGTGACTCTGAGAAACCTCCATGCTTTTAATTTCTTGTTTCCTTATGTACAAAATTAGGAACCTTCAGCTTCTTTCATCTCTATAATTTCATGATTCTGTTTTTTGTTTGAAAAGAGAGGAAGTCATTCTATTTACTCTCCTCCTACCACTTTGAACTAACTGCTCTTACCATGTTGATCACATTATATTGTAACTACATGGTTGATTTTTGCCTATGACTTCCTCATTAGACTGCAACTGTCCTGAGAGCAGGGACTAAGTTTAATTTAAATTTTAAATTTTAGCCATTGTAGTGGAGCCTGGCACAGGGTAGGTGAGAATAATTGTTTGTTCAATCAGTAAGCATTCTCACCCTTACTTAGAAAGTGTCTCTAACCAGAGAGTACTTGTGGAACATTGGTTGTTTTCCTCACTATCTTGAACAAAAGGTTTTTAACCACAACTGTGCATTTGAATATCCTGGGAATATTTCAGTGGTACTGCTGACCTGATTCCTCATCAGATCAATTAAATCAGAGTCTCTGGGAATGGAATCCTGCCATCAATATTTTTAAAAGATCTTCAGATAATTCTAATTGCAGTCAAGGTTGAGAACCACAGTTTAGATTCTTCTCATACTGGTAACATCTCATCCTTTTCCTTTTTTTTTTTTTTTTTTTTTTTTCTGGAGACAGAGTCTTACTCTGTCACCCAGGCTGGAGTGCAGTGGCTTGATCTTGGCTCACTGCAACCTCTGCCTCCCAGGTTCAAGCAATTCTCCTCCTTTAGCCTCCCGAGTAGCTGGGATTACAGCACGCGCCACCATGCCCAGCTAATTTTTGTATTTTTAGTAGAGACGAGGTTTCACCATGTTGGTCACGTTGGTCTTCAACTACTGACCTTGTGATCCGCCCGCCTTAGCCTCCCATAGTGCTGGGATTACAGGCATGAGCCACCGCACCTAGCCCATTTTTTTCTTTACACCCTGACTTGCCTTTCTTCTTCTTTTACTCAAGTGCTGCCATCTCCATTTTCTAGAGGTTAAATGACTTGCGCAAAGTTTAAATAACTAGTAAGTGATGGAGTAAAAGCTGGGATTTAAATCTGGCAAACATGCTCCTCCTGCATGCCGCCAATCACAAGATGGTATAGAGAGGGCACTGTTATTTCAATAAGAGAGGTAAGTTACATGGTTACCTTAAGCTTCTTCATACAGAATCAAAACAAAACAAACAGAACCAAATTCTTAGAAATCTGGCCTGAGGGGAAAGCCCATGATGGGGCTGGGATGTAAAGACAGATGATGGAGGTGAAGAACTGGCTTCCTGGCCTTGGCACTCTCTATCAATTGAAGGGCATGGAATGAAGAGACCCTCTTGCTGGTGAGGCTCAGAATGAGGGGCTAAGCAAGTAGGGGGGCATCGGGAGGCCTGGGCTGGAGTTCTGACTCCACCACTCACTAGCAAGATGGAATGGTGATGGCAATAATTATAACTAGCTCATAAGATTTTTAGAAGAATGCAGTGAAATTTCCTAAGTGCTTAATGGCCTCTATCATAGCTTCGGCATTAATTCTCAATCTCAGATCAATGGGTCATACTCTTCAGGGTGCATTAGAATCCCCCAGGACCCCCACACATATTCTTATTCTGTAGATAGGAGCTGCGGCTGGGGCATCTGTATGTTTATCAAGCATCCCATGTGATTTGGAGGCAAAACAATGCTCTGTGCAACCCTAGTGTGGCCACTAAGATAAGCTACATGAAGACCTGTGTCTGGGTGCTTGGGCATGTTCTTTTTCAAATGACGAAGGCAAAGCATTCTTCCTTGTTCTGGCTTGCATATGTCAATATTTTCCACAGAGCCTGGCCCTTATTTTTTGATCCAAGCTGCAGCCTGGTCTTTCATTTTTGGCTTCTAGCGTGTTGCTAATGAGCCTCGGGCCAGAGTTCACAAATGTGATAGCAACTTAGCCTTTTCTTTTTTACTTTCATTACCTTTTAGTTCCATGGCAAGGCAAAGAAACTCTTTTAGTGAAAACAAGATAATACATTGTAAAAAAATAAAAGAATGAAAAATATCCTGCAAGAGTCCTTTCAAATTATTCTTCTTGAGGTATGTATGAACTTCATGATATTTAGAGTATTAAATATCATAAATAAAAACTCAAAGAGGGATATAAAATGATTCATGTACTTTTTGACTAAGAAGCTTTTAAAACATAGAAAAATTAATACTGAGGGAATATAGAAGGGATAATTTAGCAAAAACCTGAAGATTTAAAAAGTTCCCAATCATATTATACTCAAATTTCCTCAATTCTCATGTTTCCCTGTAGATTTACCGATTTACGTATAAAGATTAGCTTATTTTGTCTATGCCTGATAGATACCAATTGTTAATGACTTCAGCTTTTAAAAAATCTATAATGTCCTTTTCCTAAAGAAAATGTACAGCTGTATCAAGTGGACAGGATATTTTTGCATCACCCATAGGACTATGCATAGTTTCTCCTTTTATGCTCTGACTCAGTCTATTTCTAAGTCTATTTTTCCCCTTTGCAGTAATTATATGCAAAAATTTAACATGTCAAAGAAGAAAATGGAGCAATAGTAAATTATAAAACTATGTTGGTATATCTTCAATCTTGGGAGATTGCAGTTAGTCCAAATTCTACAGAGTCATTCTCTTTTGAAATGATAGACTATACTAAAAAATTAATTATGGTTCAGGAGAAGCAAAGAACAGCTCCTGGCAGCCTGGCCTGGAGACAAGCTTCCATTGTAAGAATGCTGGTATTCGCAGCCTGGCTTTGACATAGAGATGATGATGTTATAACCATAGTCCCTATTGTACAGGAATGAAGTGATATTTCCTAACAAGCTGTATTAAAAGTTTTCCAGAAATTTAGGTAACTGGAGACATCAAAGAATATAAATGTTGTATTTTTATCTCAACAGTATTTTGGATTGTTCTCAAATGCACAAGGCAGGCCTTCTTGAGACATTTTCAAGATTACCAACATCTCAGGATGAACTCTGTATCCCCAGAGACTATATAAAACCTGGCATAGAGGAGGTGCTTATGAAATGTTTATGAATGATTGAATTCAAGAACAACAGAGGAAAAGTGATGAGCAGAGAAGTAATGTTCAATGAATTCATTTATTGCTTGCACATGCTTTTTTCTTAATTAATTCATTGCTTGGAAATAAGTTGATCTAAATGAATCCATTCCTGGCCTTTATGTAAGTTAGTGATTTGGGTACTCACTAGCCACCACACCTGAACACACACACAATGGGAGAACATTTTGGAGGGTGGCTGGGAGGTCAGCATTGGTCCAGGGAGTTATGATGGTAGAATAAAGTTTGCATTTGCCATCTTAAAGCACTGATGGCATCAGCTTCTCTTGCTGGCACGAGGAACCCTGGCTGTGGGAAACAAGGGAAGTGTTCCCAAGGGCACTCCTGGAGAGCAAAGATCTCGTCTGGTGATGCTCCGTTTTTTATTATTTTGTGATTGGCCCAAACTTCAGGACTGCTTACTTTTTTAGAGCAGAACTTTCTGTTAACTTGGAAAAGAGTATACATCTGTGGTGAAGACTGTGCCATCAAAAGGCCTGTGTGCACACTGCATGGTGATGTGAAAGTCAGATGGAGATTTTAGGGTCTACTCCACTGTGGATATCACAAACTTCTGCATATAAACTTCAATTTTTAAAAATATATGCAAGACAGACATTGATATAAAACCCAAAACTATAAAAACCCTAAAAGAAAATCTAGGCAATACCATTTGTGACATGGCACAGGAAAGATTTCATGACAAAATGGTCAAAAGCAATTGCAACAAAAACAAAAATTGCCAAATGGGATCTAATTAAACTAGAGAGCTGCACAGCAAAAGAAACTATCATAAGAGTGAACAGACAACCTGCAGAATGGGCGAAAATTTTTGCAATCTATCCATCTGACAGAGGTCTAATATCCAGAGTCTACAAGCAACTTAAACAAATTTACAAGAAAAAAAATAACCCCATTAAAAAGTGGCAAGGGACATGAACAGACGCTTCTCAAAAGAAGACATTTATGCACCCTTCAAACATATGACAAAAAGCTCAACATCACCAATAATTAGAGAAATGCAAATCAAAGCACAATGAGATACCACTTCATGGCAGTTAGAATGGCCATTATTAAAACGTCAAGAAACAACAGATGCTGATGAGGCTACAGAGAAATTGGAACACTTTTACACTGTTGGTGGGAATGTAAATTAGTTCAACCATTGAGGAAGACAGTGTGGCGATTCCTCAAAGACCTAGAACCAGAAATACCATTTGACCCAGCAATCCCATTACTGGGTATGTATGCAAAGGAATATTAATTACTCTATTATAAAGATATATGCATATATATGTTCATTGAAGCCCTATTCACAATAGCAAAGACATAGAGTCAACCCAAATGCCCATCGATGATAAACTGGATAAAGAAAATGTGGCACATATACGCCATGGAATACTATGCAGCCATAAAGAAGGATGAGTTTTTGTCCTTTTCAGGGACATGGATGGAGCTGAAAGCCATCATCTTTGGCAAACTAACACAGGAACAGAAAACCAAACACCGTATGTTCTCACTCATAAGTAGGTACTGATCAATTAGAATGCATGGATACAGGGAGGATAACAACACGCACTGGGGCCTTTTGGAGGCAGGCAGGGGTAGGGAGAGCACCAGGAAAAATAGCTAATGCATGTTGGGCTTAATACCTAGATGATGAGTTGATAGGTGCAGCAAACCACCAGGGCACACATATACCTATGTAACAAACTTGCACATCCTGCACATGTACCCCAGAACTAAAATAAAATGAAATAAAGACAGACATTGAATATTAGATGGAACAGAAGAAAATGTTGATGGGGTGGATATACTAGAAGATAGCAAAGCTGCCATGAAAAATAGAACTGAACATGCACACAACAGAACTTGGGTGAAGGTGTGCCTTATTTAATTCCAAACATATTTATGTATGTAAGATCTGCTCATTAACCTCCACATACTAGAATCTCACTCTTGCAGATCTTGTACATTCTCCCCACATACTCTGACTTCAAACTCTTTGCCTTCTCTTCTATCTAATCTGTGTCTTCAATTTCTTCCTTATTCAGGAGAGTCAGGGTAGCTAGATGATGTGGTTCACCATTTAGAAGGTTCTCTTCCTTTATTCTCAAATCCATTGATTCACTCTCCTTTCATTGCACCTGCCTAACAAAAAGTCACATCCTTATAAATCTGACTGTCTGGCTGCTCATCACCTATAACCAAGGTGCTGAGCTGTGCTGGAGAAAATAACAAACGATAGAGACAGACACGTAAATTCTTTGTCTCTAGTCCCTCATAGACTTGCAACAGTCCTCTGTTTTCTAGTCAGTTTTCTCCAATGTGTGCATTTCAAACCTGCCCCACTTTTCTCAACCTAAGGTCCTACCTCCACTTCCTTTAACCTCAGCAGGTAGCAGCACCCCCTGCTTCACAAAGAAAATAAAAGAAGACAAACTATAACCCCCTCTACTTCTTGCCATAGCTACTATCTGACCCAAAGGAGACACAATTGGTGACCTGCCCGTTTCCCCTGGGGTTTCCAGGTGCTTGACGACTCTCTGGTATAGAAACACTCCACCTCCCTCACTCTCAGGTTGATGTGCATTCCACACTGGCTCCAGAGTCTCCAAGGGAATTCCAGCTTCAGTCATCCACCCTAGCACTGACTGGATTATACATCCTTTATCATTTTCCCTTTCCAATCTCATATCTCAAAAAATCATCAAACTACCTGCCTTCAAATCCTTGTTTCAGAGCCTGCTTCAAAGAGAACATAAACTAAAACAGTACCATCTTCTCCTCCTTTCTTCCTGCCACTGTGGAAGGGTGTCCCTTCTATCCAAGGCTGATTTTTCCACTTATCCTCTGGATCCCTTCTCCTTCCTCTTTCTCAGGGACTTCACTCCACCAGTTGTCACTTCTCATTACTATGTCTTTTCTTTGCCTTGAATTCTACTTTTATTTCATATTAATTTTACATCCCAACTTTGATTTCCTTTTCTTCTTTGTCTCCTTGCCCATCTATTTATTTTCTATTTATCTTTGCCTTTTTCATTACAGAAAATATCTAGGAACTAGCATTTTTTCCCCACCCAATCTCAGAAACTTTGTAGTTTACTATGCTGACACCTATATTACAGATCTTTTTCTGATATCTTATTTTATGCTTTAAAAAGCATTTCCTTTTGTATTTTCTCTACCTGCTTTTGCTAGTTTGGTCAAGCTTCATTTATCTTACTGCCCTGATATAACTTCTGTATGGGCTATCTGTATATGTTCACAGCATGATGAGCTGGTCTTACAGTCACTGGGCAATTGATGTATTGCTATATTTAATCTTCTGTAAAAATGACAATACTCAAGTCATTGAGCCCTCTCCCTGCCTCTATTCTCAACCTCTTCACCTTATCTGCACTGTGGCCAGGATGAGCTTCGTAAAATGCATCTGGCCAAGTGACTCCCGGAGTTAAATGTTTTCATGACTCCTGGTCACACAACAGATAAACACCAAGCTTTGTGACATGGCTTCGGTGCTTTTTGTAATGTTTCTGAGGTCCTCCTTTATCATTTTCTCTCTCATATGGTTCCCTCTCCAGGCCTGCTAATTGAGGCTTCCGTGCTTCTCCTCTTCCTGAAATGTATGTATTAATTCACTTAGAAAATATTTATTAAGCCCGAGTATTCCCCCAGAACCATGCCAGATGGTGGTGTCAAAATGGCAAATGATAGTAATGGTCTCTTTTTCCTAGAACTCTCAATCCAGTGGTAAGGCAGGCAAATACTGAAATAATCACAACCACAGGGCAACATACTGGTAAGAGGGATTGTGATGGGAACCTGTAGGAAGCCTCTAGCCCAGACTTGAATGTTCGGGAAAGTAACAATCAAGCCAAAACCTGAGTGAGGGGTGAGTAGAAAATTTAACAACATATGCCTGTGGCTTTCTTTCCCTTTTCAAGCTGATAGACTGCTATTCATCCCTCAAAATCAGGTGGCTTCCAGCAGCACTTTCCCTTGCTCCCCCAAAAGAGGTGGTCACTTCCTCATCTGGGCCATTTCTATGTCTTGTACCTCTATCTCTCTGCCTCTCTATCTCTATCACATTCGTGTTTAACTGTTCTTTTCCTTGTGTTCTCCTTGACCTGGCTCCTTCCTACCCTACCCTTTACTACTCTTCCTCCAAGAAGCCTTCCATGACCTCCCTCAATCCTAGCTTAGGCAGCCCTTGCACGTATTTCCATGACATTTCATATGTCCTTCAGAGTACTGGCTGTGTGGTGCTGCATTCATTCATTCATTTGTCATTCCATAAATGAGTATATATTGAGAACCTTCTTCTCTGTTCTAGACATGTGTTCTGAACTGATAATCTAGCAGGAAATAAGTTAGGCTAAAAAAGTAATCACCAGAAAACACAAGTAAAAAATGCAGAAAACACAAGTAAAAAGCACATAGCCCAAGGATCTGATCCATCCTGAGAACCAGGTCTCCTCCACCTGCCAGATAGGCTGTGTGAGGGCAAGCACCTGTGTGTCTTTTCTCCCTGTCTCCCCAGCACAGCGTTTGCTGCATCTTTGTGAAATACATAAACACACGAATGACTGACAGAAAGAATGCCTGGACATGCTTTATATGGATGACTGAGTCAGTGGCAGTGTCTAAGAGTTCACAAACTGAGACACAGGTGACATCTGAGGCAGCAAATCCATCAGCAGGGCCAGGACAGCCAACCAGTCCTCCCTGGGAGGCACTGAAAAGGTTGCAGGGGTTGGGGGGCTGCTATGCTCCTCCCTCTTACCCCAAGGATGGTGGGAGCAGGTAACAAAGTCAGACAGAAGGTCACTTCTAGCAACATGTCTCAAGACCAGTCCTGTGTCCTCTATTCTTCAGAGAGCAGTTACAGTCATTGCCACCAAAAGAAACAGCTCAGCAAGGGCCAAAGGAAAGGGATTGTCATGTATAAGGTGGAGATATGGGAAGGGAGGCAAAGTAAGAGACTGAAGAAAACTGAAGCTAATTCCAGCCACAGAACCAAGTCGGGTCCTTTTTCCTTTTCTTCAGCTAAAGAAATTCCCATGGTTAGACTGTCAGCTCCAATTTAGCCACTGCTCATTACCTCATCACCCATTTCCTATAATTATGTATTGGTAGCCTCTTTCTCCTCTAATTTTAATTGGTTGTCAGAGATGAAATGAGTATTGAGGGTATTTTCTGCTTCTCTCTCATGAAGGTCCTTCTTTGCATATTTTCATCATCCAGGTGTTAGGACGAAGCTTTTATTTGTAAATGAGCCTTAGGTCTCACTAATACTTTGAGATTATTAAAAACAAAGAAAGGAGAGATTATATTTAAAAAGCAAAGCTGTATATCTACTCTGCAATGGAAAATTTTGTCGATTAGGCAAATTGAGTTGGCTCAGAAAACTCTGAGCGTACCTCATGCCCTAGAAAAGGCTGGGAGAATTTCAGGTTTCAACTATGGCTACCGATGACATAGAAAGGGCTCAGGTAAGCTAAAATAAGTGGGGGAGGCATCCCAGATCCAGGAATGTATTTTCTTCTTAACTCTTCATGGTGGTCGTCTGCTTACTACATCAGTCACTATTTCCCCTCTTTAGGTAAGAGTTATTGAACTTTCTTTTGAGAATGAATCCTTTTCCCACTCCCAGAATGCAGTTTGGGTGGATATAAAGTACCCATCCCCAGCGTCTGGGTGGGTCTTGAGAGACTGAAGTCTTTGGTGATTGGCTCAGGGACGGATACATAAACCAACCAGAGTCAATGCGATGTAAGGCTTGAAGCCACTGCAGCCCTCCTGCCAATTCCAGGGCAGCTTGAGAACAGAACCAATCTGGAGCTCACGGAATTCATAGTTCAATCTCTGGATAAACCCACATGGGTCCACTGTCCAGGTGAACCTAAAAATTCTTCCATGTGAGCCTAGAAATTTGTGTTTTTGCTAGAGCTGATGTTTTGGCTTGCTTTGAGCTGGGTTTTATGTTTGCTTACTGTGGAAGGTTTCTGCTTCATTCATACTCAATAGAGCTGAAAAGAACTGAGACTTTATTCCTTCTTCATCCAGCTCAGGAGGCCCTTAAGGCATTCCTATGAATGTCTGCACAGCCATCCTCAGTGTGTTGGCTCATGAAGGGACATTCAGGCATGTATGCTGTAGTTTTAGAGGTGGCTGCCTGAAGCCCTGTGCTCTCCTCACCTGGGCATACCAGAGGCACAACCCTCCCCACTGGTGGACAGCACCCAAATGGTTTCTCCGTTTTTTGCCTCACTGTTAGAGAAGCTTAATTGCATTATTGATTGAAATTATAAAACTTTCACTTGTGTTTTTATGCTGCATAGAGTTTAGAAAAATAATCTTTATATAAATGTAGAATGCACAAGGCAAACCCGAGGTAAACAGTATGAATAGACTTGTATATACACAAGATGTGCCTTAGTCAGGCTGCTGCTTAGAGTACAGGAGCTATGGTGACTTCATGAAGCCTTTAGGGCAGTGCACAAAGGAGGGAAAGGCAGGCATTAGGTGTTTCATTGATGGTATCCACACAACAGACAAAATGCCTGCACTTAATTGCATCTTTACTTTGAAATTTCTTATGGGGAAAGCACACCTGATATAGATTCTGGCCCCCATTCTCTCTGCGGAGCTTTGATAGGTCATTGTCTACCCTAACTCTGGAGATGGATGCCAGGAGTCATTTAGGTTCTAACATTTTCTAGTTCAAAAGTAAAGACATTTTCACTCAGCTGCCAACCCAGAGTCATGCTGAACCTCATCATGGTGTCACCTGACTGCTGCCTGAATGTGAGAGATGCAAGGGGCCCTACCCATTTGGTGCAGCCATTCTCATTTCAAGGAGGAAGTGGAAGTTCAGGACATGAAGAGATGTGGGCAACAGCAGTGGTTGTGTGTGCTTGGAGGCTGGAGGTAGATGGGCCATAAGGAACAAGGCTGCTAGTGGAGCAGGGAGAGGTAGGAAATGGGGGAGCCTGCTGTCTCTGCCACTGGCCTTGAACAAGATATATCGCCTCTTCGTGACCCTGTTTTCCCATAAAGGAGCTGGTGACTGCCGGGACTAATTCTCCCTCTCATGACTGTGGTGATCTTTAGTGAGATTGTCTTTGTAAATGATTAATTTCAGCAAATTGCCCACATCTGGGACTGAAGAGGACCTTTGATCCCCCTATACGAATGGTTTTGAAACCATTTGTTTTATTTTTGAATCACAAGTTGGCAAATGAGGGCTACTTATCCCTTTGCGGCTGCACGGAGAGGGATGAGGTGTGTATGCATGTGTGCACATGGTTTGTTTGCAATGCCCAGATTGTTGAATAGACCCCTTTGTGTATAGACTCTTCTATTTTCTCTCCTTGGGTTCTCCCCTAAGCGTCAACTCTGACAGCATATGAAAAATCAGATTGCCACATTCTACCTAAGCTATATCTTCACTCCTAATAGACTCCTGTGAGCAGAGGAAAAGCCATGTGGCCAGCAGTCCCTGGTGATTCAGAGGGCAACCACTTGTCAGCAATTCTTAAGAAGAATTTTATCCATAAAAGTAGAAAATTAGGAAAAAATATTTTTAGACAACTTTGGAAAATAAAAATGCCTGCTCATTTTTAATGTGTATGCATCATGATATTTATTCAAGTTAGACTTTCCAGAAAGAGTGACATACCTAAAACACTCTTGTATGTTTAATATTCATACACCGTTTAAATTCTATGGGTATTTTGGAGTTAAGATAGTTCACTCTGTGTTACGCAGAAAAATTGGTAAGCTCTTTAAGGGAAAAGTTGCATTTTAAAACCACCTCTCAAGTGTCCTACGAGGCACTTCATAAATATTTATTATTGCTGCTCTTATGTTGTTATAATAGGTGAGCTGGCTAGTTTATATCGGCCTAAGCAACAAGAATGGGAATCATGAAGGGTGTCATAAAAATAAGACCATCCATGTTAAATATTTAATGTCGTGTTCTCCTAGTGTCAAAATATTTAGTGCAGTGAGAGCATCACTAAGAGGAAGATGAGCCAGGACTACATTCTGCACATATGAATGCATTAAAAAGAAGCCCACACAGTTTATTCTTAAGATTTACTGCTTTTGCTCTAGAAAGTTCTCTTGGTTAGGGAGGGGCATAAGGCAAGACTGGCCCCTAGATGGCAGGAATTGAATGGCAGGAAAGCCAGCTCAACCCACCTGCCCTGAGGCCAGCCCTGAGCAGGGCAGATTCTCCTCTTTGGAGCCTTTCCAGTCCAGTTGGAAATGCCTCAGGCCAGCTCCCAGGCCTAGATCTGGGGGCAGAAGCTACCACATAGATAAAAATTATGGCTGCTGGCACTGGGCACACTACACATCAGTTCACACATTTTTCTATCTTCTTCCATCTGGATAGGACAATGTATTCCAACCCTGATAATGCCTCAGAAACATCAGGGCAGCATTTTAAAAAGACATGCACATGGAGCTCCTTATTCAAAAGGTCTTCGTGGAGACAGGTTATCTGAATTTTTAATTAAACAGGTAATTCCAATGTGCAGCCAGAGTTGAGAAGAAATACTGTTTGAGAGACTTATATAAGTTCCCCAAGGTGTAAAAGATTTCACTTTATGACTTTATTTCCTCAAGGACAAAGCATGAAGCAGTTGTCTAAAAGGACACAGAACATTTCCTTGGAATCAGTTTGCAGTCCCTAGGAATTAAAGCCTTGAGGATGTGTGAAACAGGGCCCCAAAGGCATGGGGGTGTTCTTTCTCTTCTTCACTGCTTAGATCCAGATCAAACTCTATTTGGCAGGGCAGCATAAAATGTCCCCTTGACCCGCCAACAGCCCAGGAAAGCTCCATTTGGATGATGGTATTTTACATTAGGTTCAATATGTGTTTAGCTGAAAAATGAGCAAGTGACCACATTACTCCTCATTTGGGTTTTCCATATCTTCCTACCCATATCACTTACAAATACCTGACTCTGTTTAGTTGGCCACATACACTTGTGTGATGTTTTGAAAAAAAATCAACAAAATCACTCTTCGGGGTTCTCCAGAGAAACAGAACCAATAGGATGTGCGTGTGTGTGTATAGCGAGACAGAGAGAGATGTATTATAAGGAATTGGCTCATGTGATCATGGAGGCCAAGAAATCCCAAGATCCGCAGTTGGCAAGTTATAGACTCAAAGGAGCTGATGGTATAGTTCTACTCTGAAAGCTAGAAGGCTTCAAGATCCAAGAAGAGCTGATGTTTCAGTTTGAGTCTGAAGGCAAGAAAAGATCAACGTCCCAGCTTGAAATCATCAAGCAGGAGTTCCCTCTTACTCACAGGAGGTAAAAATGCCTTCAACTGATTCAGGTCTTCAACTGATTAGAAAAGGGCTACCCACATTAGGGAGGGCAGTCGGCTTTACTCAGTCTATAGGTTCAAATGTTGATCTCATTCCAAAACACCCTCATAGGAGTACCCAGAATAAAGTTTGACTAAATATCTGGACAGTCCATGGCTCAGTCAAGTTGACACATCAAGTTAACCATGATGTGCCTTTTTTCTTGCAGGCGACTTTCCTGCTAGGAAGCATGCCCATTCCACAGTGAATGTTGCAAGGTAAAGTCAGCCCTTTCAAGCACACACAGACGAACTGGATGCTGTGGTGTGTTACCTCCTATGGGGTGAATTGGACTGGCCTACTGCTCCTAATGTGAGACTTTCTAGAGCAACTCAGTGTGGGCAGATGCCTGTTTTCAACTGTAGAAGCAAGAGCTCTGACGAAACAGCTCTGGGCCTAAACCCAGCCTAGACCCCATGTCACCTGTGTATGTGGTTGGTTCCCTGGACTCCAACCCTCTTTTAGGACAATCCCTGTTGCTGGGCCTCTCTCTGTCTCCACTCCCTACTCCATACTACTGCCTCTCCATTGATATGCCACTGGAGGAAGCCAAAGAACTGGGCTGGACCTCAGCAATTCATGATTTCTGACTTCAGCTGGATCCTTGCAACTACTCAGTGGACCTTTTGTCGTTTCTTAGCAATTGATCATCTATCCATTCATTCATTCAAACATATTTTTGAATACCTACTACTAGCCAGATACTGTGATCTGCTAAAAGTGCAATCGGAGTGTAGAAAAAATAGGCAGTCCCTGTTCTTAGGGAGCATACAATCAGGTAGACTCCATGAGGCAGATGTTCTAAACCTGTACAAACACCTCAGTCCTTTGTGTTTCCAGGTGGTTTCAACGACAATCATAGGTTCACCAATGTGAGAAGTTCCTGGGTCTGTATTTCCAACCTAGGGATCTCCACATAGTTCCCCTTGTTCTCTAGATGTCTGAAGCTGGGAGGTCACAGGATCTTTGGTCACCATTCCCCAACAGTGCCGTCTGCCCTCACAACTCCCTCCTGTGTCTCCTGTCTCTGAGATTTCAGCTCATCCACCCCCATGCCCTATCCAGGAGTCTGGGCATCCTCCTCCACTCAGGAAGACCTCCTGTTCTGCATCCAGAGATCACCGGTTCTGTTTATTCTTCTTCCTAATCACTTCCTTCCTCTATGTCTTTAATACCACTGCCTCATCATCAACTGCTAATTAATTTCCCAGTCTCCAGCCTCAACCATGTTTCCTCTATTACAGTCTTCATGTTGCTTCTAATACCTTTGATCATGTCCTATTCCTGACCCAAGGTTTTCAATGGCTTATCACAAGCTTGAGCAAGGTTTTGATAACTGTTTTTGGCATAGGATGAAATTTTTTTCCAAAGTACCAAAAAGAAATGAATTATCAAACTATGAAAAGACATGAAAGAAACTTAAATGCATATTACTAAGTGAAATAAGCCAATTTGAATAGGCTACATACTATATGATTCAATTATATGACATTCTGCAAAAGGCAAAACTATACAGACAGAAAAAGATAGTAATTTCCAGGAGTTAGAAGAGAGGGAGGGATGAATAGGCAGGGCATAGAGGATTTTTAGAGCAGTGAAACTATTTCATATGATACTGTAGTGGTAGATACAAGTCATTATACATTTGTCAAAACCAAGAGTGAACACTAACGTTAACTATGGACTTTGGGTGATAATGTTGTGGTACTGTAGGTTCATCATTGGTAGCAAATGTGCCACTCTGGTGAAGGATGCTGATAGTGAGGGAGGTTACGCATGTGTGGGGATAAGGGTGTATGGGAACTCCTTGTACTTTTTGCTCAGTTTTGTTGTGAACCTAAAACTGCACTAAAACACAGTCTATTTTAAAAATAATAATATGAAGAATAAATGGAGCTTCTTTGATGGAAGCTGTGGCAGATGGAAGGAAGAGGGTGGAGAGAGATGGAGCCTTTACTCCTCCTTAACCCTCACGTGTTTGCTGAGACCTGGGACCTACAGATTTGAAGGAATTCCAGAGATATAGAGGACAAAAGCTAAATGGCTTAGCAAGGCAAACAAGGGTTCTTATAATCAGGCCTGGCTTTCTTTCCAAGCTCATTTCTTGCTGTTTGTTCCCCAATACCTTGTACTTTTAATATTCTATACATGTGATTCGTTTCCCCAAGTACCTCACCTTGCTGGAGTCTCCTTCTGGAGTTGCCATTGCTTGCATTGCTTCCTGTCTTAAACCTCTTGCCCTCCCCATCCACTTGACTTCTCCCTTCAAGTGTCAAGCCAAGTGGCAACCCTTGTTCCCCCATCAAGCTCTCTCAAATCCGAGACTTTCTGCATGGTTCACTTGTCCTGTACTCTCCAATATGGCATCTGTCAGATATATTATCCATTTGTTTTTTGCAAGCCTAACTCCCACTGCACTATGAGAAACTTGAGAGCAGGATCAATGCTCTTGCCCTAGTATCTCCTATAACCAATGCCTGGTGTCATAAGCATTTGCTTAAGAATGAATAAATGAATTAATGTAAATTCCACTATGTTTCTCTCATAAGACAGTTCAGATCGGGGCAAGTTTGGTCACTCTGACTTCAGGTCTTCACAATAATGGGCAGTATATTTACAGAACAGGCCAGCCACAGCAACTCACAGGTAAGATTCTCCACATAATATTAATACTTTTTTCCTATTTCTCTCCTTGGCAGAGCCGTGTTCCTTCAGATGTACCATCAGTTCACTCTCAAGTTACTTCACCTTTCTACTCCCATTTACACATGCTCTTAGTTCACCAAAAGGAAAATTGGCAGGGCAAGGAATTTCCAGCTGCTCCTTCTCTAGTAGAGAAGAAAGTCAGAATTGTTACCTTTAACTATGACTTTTAGAGTACTTCAAGAAAAAAACATCTGCAGCCTTTTGATTTCCTGGCAGTTTTACTACATAATTTCTAAAGCCTCAGTTGAACATAGGTCGTGACTGAGCTGACATCCCAAGCCTACAGCCGTAAACCCAGCTCCATTTGGATTTGACAGCTGGGGTCTGCAGAGCCTGACAAATGATCTAAGGCTGGTGTTTTATTTCTTTCTATGAATTTCTTGTCTCCTCTGGCTTATAGAGGCAGCTCAGAAAAGTTCTCAAAGAGTCCTTATTCAGACTGTCAAGCTTTGTTACCTGTTTTGAATGAAGCCAGTCAGCCCTATGAACTTCCTTGTTTCCTCTTATTTTTCATGCAATGTCTTATCACAAGCGTTCAGGCTCTTGAAAAAACTTAAGGCTCAAATCAGAACTTGCTGCTCCTGAATCAAGCCTGTTTCAAAGTTCACTAAAATGCCTGCGGCTCATATACACTGTCTGCAGTTTTAAAAAAAATCAACTAAAACTGGAGACTGACCTGTGGAGACTGGCATTACATGGACACCTGGATGTCTTATTGTCTTAAGGGTTTTCAGTTGAGTTTTTTGTGTACTTACTGCCTAAATTATTTTCCACCATAGATCCAAATGTGTAAATAGTTGGTCAATGATTTTTCACTCAGAGGGAAATTTATAGCACTAAATGCCCACAGGAGACGGCAGGAAAGATCTAAAATTGACACCCTCACATCACCATTAAAAGAACTAGAGAAGCAAGAGCAAACAAATTCGAAAGCTAGCAGAAGACAAGAAATAACTAAGATCAGAGCAGAACTGAAGGAGATAGAGACACAAAAACCCTTCAAAAAATCAATGAATCCAGGATCTGGCTTTTTGAAAAGATCCACAAAATAGATAGATCACTAGCCAGACGATTATAAAGAATAAAAGAGAGAAGAATCAAATAGACACAATAAAAAAATAATAGAGGGGATATCACCACTGATCCCACAGAAATACAAACTACCATCAGAGAAAACTATAAACACCTCTACACAAATCAACTAGAAAATCTAGAAGAAATGGATACATTACTGGACACATACACCCTCCCCAGACTAAACCAGGAACAAGTCGAATCCCTGAATAGACTAATAGCAAGTTCTGAAATTGAGGCAGTAATTAATAGCCTACCAACCAAAAAAAGCCCACGACCAGACAGATTCACAGCTGAATTCTACCAGAGGTACAAAGAGGAGCTGGTACCATTCCTTTTGAAACTATTCCAAACAATAGAAAAAGAGGCACTCCTCCCTAACTCGTTTTATGAGGTTAGCATCATCCTGATACCAAAACCTGGCAGAGACACAATGACAAAAGAAAATTCAGGCCACTATATCTGATGAACATCAATGCGAAAATCCCCAATAAAATACTGACAAACTTAATGTAGCAGCACTTCACTACATATATTTCTTACTTTACATTAATAGGTAGTTCCTTTCAATAATGAATACTGAATAATTATTTACTATAAAGATACTTTAAAAAAAAACTAAGGTCAGAATATCCCTGGTAATGAATTTCCAGGGTCTTTTAAATATGAGTCAATAGTAACAATATCAGAGCCATAAATTAAGCAAATATCAAATTACCTTAGCCTTATGGTGAACAAATACCACCTTCACCTCCCAAATCAGATCATTAGGAAGAATCAGAAAAACTCAGTCATTGATGGCTTTCAGTGCCTTTGAAATACCCTCTCACACATGCCAGTTCTGCATCTCACACATCACCAGGGCCCCCAGGTTGTAGTTTCTGACCCACCCTAGTCACTCCCTTTCATTCTTTGAAAATTTTAGTTCATTTCTCACTGTCACTCTCCAATGTAAGTTTTGCTGTATTTTTAGTGATTTCAGTAACCCCAAAGATGATCTTCACTGCACCTTCATCTCCAAGTTTCTCAACCTTCTCTCCTCCACTGATCTTGTCTTCAGTACAACCTCCACCACTCTCTCCCAATGGACACACCATGGACTATGTCACTAACAATAACTGAACCCCTGTATAACCCCAATTTCAAGCGTTTCCCTTTTCAACCACTTTCTATCCTTCCAACCACTGTCTCTAATGTTTTTGCTTCAACAATTCTTTGGTCCCTCTGGGTTATATACTTTATTGATCCTATCCACTTTTCACGGTCTCTCAGCTTCCTCATTTTAGCTTGTGGCTCATTTTCCTGACTCTAGTCCTCATTTCCCTTTCTATTCAGTTTAAATGCCAACTCCACCATTAAAAGAACTGCCCTATGCAAGCCCTCAGCATCTTTGCCCTCTCTTTATCATCTTATTAAAAAAAATTCCACCTGAACTTGCACAACTGAACATGGCTGGAAGAAAAACACATAACTATGAACAGGTCTCACTTCAAATTTAATCACACTGATATTAAGCTGGTCATTAAGGCTGTCTGGCCACTATATTTCCTAGCTTTGGTCAGTTCACTCTTCTGCTGTCCTGTATGTCGTCTCTCCAAAATTCTCACACCTCCTTCTTATCCTCACTAACAATGGATGACATTGCTTCTAATTTCCACTGAGAGTATAAAAGCAATAGAAGAGAACTTCGACAAGATACCTCCCCCTCCACCACCCTGTCAATCACCCTGCTAGCCTCAAAGCCCATGTACTCTGCCTTCTTTCATGTACTCTTTCCTCATGTGCATCTCATGTCCTCAAGAGATCATTCCAGATGTTCTTCTCTCTCCTTCTTCTGCATCATTTTTTCTTCTCAAAAGGATTTCTCCATAAATGTATAAATATGTAGTCATTTCTTCCATGAGCAAAACAATCTCTCTGATCCCACTTATCTGCTCAGTGCCGCTCCATTTCTCTGCTTTTCTTTATAGCAATGATCATCCAAAAGAGTAGCCTTCAGCTTGTCTCTTTCCATTCTCCCAGGGGCCCATTCCAACTATGCTTTAAACCCTACCATTCCACCAAAACTCACCTTGTAAAAGACATCAATGACCTCCATGTTGCTGAATCCGATGGTCAATTCTTGGCCTTCATCTTGTTTGATGCGTGAGTAGCACTTGATGGGATTGGTCACTCCCTCCTCCTCAAAATGCTCACCTGGATTCCCGGACTCCATTCTCTTCTGATTTTTCTCCTGCTTCCCTGGTTGCTTTATTTTCAGTTTTCTTTGGCTCCTCCTCAGTTTCTCAATTTCTTAATGTTGGATTTCCTAGGCCTTAGACCATTACTGTCTATATGCACACCCTTGGAGCTCTCATCCAGGACCCAGGCTCAAACAGGATCTACATGTTGATGACTCCCAAGTTAATATATCGAGCTCTCCTTCCTAAAGTCTAGATTCATATGTCTATTTGCATACTTGATAATTTGATAATTTTTATTGCAGGCCTGATCGATATGTCAAATTTAGTACGTCCCAAATCAGTCTCTTAATCTCCCTCCTCCCTAAATTTCTCTTTCATTCTTCTACCTCATTTACTCATACTTCATCCTTTCTGTTGCTCAAGCAAAAAAAATCCTTAGAGTCAATCTTTAATTTTTCTCTTTTCTGTCATCTTCCACATAGAACCCAACCGAAAAATCTTCCAGGTTTTACCTTGAAAGCATAGCCACAATCTGACCACTTCTCACTACTTCCTCAGTTATCATTCTGGTGTAGACTTAGGTCACAGAACAGTTCTGATTTGTGTTGAATGGCTGGAATGCCAAGGCTGACTTTTCCTGGGTTGTCTGGAGGACTCAAGCCTCCCCAAGTCTCACACTCAGATTCCACGATTTCAGATTCATCTTTATGCTGTTAGAATTGCCATCTCTATTTAGTCCTCTTTAAATATTGACTGGGACAAATAACAATTTTATTTATTAATGCATATTAATGTACATGTGTTTGTATGTATCTCACCTTGCCCCCCAAATATTTAGGGCAGATTGTAAAAGTACATAAAATGCATAATAATATAGAAAAGTGAGGAAATTAGGCAAAGGGAAAACAACGATAAATAGAAAAAAAATCAGGTGAATTGAGGGAGTGGTGAACTGAACCTATAAAATGCATGCTGTGCTGTGTAGTCCTTCAAGCTCACTAAATGGGAATGGTGCATAGGTCCCTTCCTCTGAGCTGTGCTTTAGCATCAGGTTGCCTTATGCTTGATGGGCCCTTATAAGGAATCATGAACACGGTGGCTCCTTGGAAAAGGGTCACGATGGGAAGAGAAAGGCTCAAAGGAGAAGTGAGGCAATACTGGCCAGGAAGCCTCCTCCTCATCTGAGACCAGGTCCCGGCCTGCACCACAATCACTCCCTGGTGCCCTCCCAGTCTCCCACCTTCCAGCCCACCCTTACACCACACCCTGAGTACTTACCAAGACCCAAACAAGAAACTCTGAGTCCTGATTTTCCAAGATTCCTATAATAAAAACAAAGCAACACTTGGTCATCGTTTCCTCCAGTGAAACTGTACATACTTAAGTGGACATTGTATTTCACTTTTGGCATTCTTCCTGATGAGTCATGGTAGAGACAGAGCCACAGATGCAGACATATTGTCTTGGGACGAGTCTCCCTTGTGTGGTCACTCAGGCACCAGGAAGCTCAAAATCTCCTCAGGCACAGCACAGAACAAAATGTCCCCCATAGAATACAGCTTTTCAGTCCCAAATAGTCATCTTTATTGACTTATTTACACAGTTATTGGCTTTCTCTCTCCTTCTAGAATGTGAGTTTATTAAGGGCAAACTTCTTTACCTCATTCACCAACCATTCGTTCATTATTTACCAACAGAGCCTAACACATAGTAGACCCTTAATACATATTTCTGACTTATTGACAAACAAACTGACTTCTAAAACAGAATATTACTTCTAATGGATGTGAATTATTACAGTAACAAACACAAAACTGTCTTTTAGGTTATTTTAACCATATCCTATGTTTAACATATTATAATATATAAATATGTATTTAACTATATTCTATTTGTGTGTGTGTGTGTATATATGTATATATATTTAATTCAAGATCACATAAAATTACCACAAAAACACCAGATAGTTCTTTAAAATGATTCTTTTTTTTTGACATTCTGTTTTTATCCCCAAAAGTTTAAAGAAAATAAATATATTTTTGCTTTCTAAATAAGGATAAACCTAGGAGCTCTAGTATTCATTTGCCTATAAGTCTTTGTGGAAATCCAGACTCAACCGATTTTTCTGTCTTCTGACTTAGCAGCTGTCAGAGAAGAAAACAAATTCATAGAGACAGGAGGCTTCATAGCATTAGTGTAAGGGTGCAAAGTGAGCAGGCGAAGCTGAGATAACTGTAATGTTGTAGAAAAGTGCATCCCTTACTCTCTGATAAGAGGCTCTCATAAAAATTCAATTTCCCTTCTTGCTTCCACACCAAAGGAAACCACACAAATAAAACTTCCAAATCAGTGGCACAGCTCAAGTACCCCGGGTTCTCCCTTAATTTGTCATCAGTTTTGGTTTCAGACTTAGCAACTAGTACTCTCATTTTTGCATCACACTTTTCCCCTCTGCTTATTAAAGTTGTCTATAAAATGCCACCTAAGCAACACATTTAATTGCACAGCATAGTAAAAATGCATCAAAATGCAAAGAGTTGAAAGACCTGGGCTTTTGACCCATTGTCACAGCTAGTTGGGTGACCTTGTGGAAACTGCTCCCTTTTTTTTTTTCTGGGGTTCAGTCTCTTCATTCAGAAGATGTAGTGTTGAAGTTTATGCCATTTGCCTAGCATCACTGTTTGTAGGGCCAGAACGTGAGAATGTGTGCTTAAACACTATGCCCTGCACTGTAAACAAATGCAGGGCATAGTGATTTCTGGTGCTTTCTAACTCCTACCCTCCAACAGACAGGGTGCTAAATTTTCCCATATGAATTGGATATGTCCAACTGGAAGAAAACTGTTGCATAAAGATGTATTTGGAAAATATTTTGAACCACTAAATAAAAGAAAAATAATTAGATGGCTCCAGTGAGAATAATTTGTATAAGAAATTATTCATTTAATTTTTCAGAAATCAATAGATGTACAGTCAGAAGACCTGTCTGGTAGTCCAAAAGTCTACTGATTTTAAAAGGTAGGAATCTAGAGCAAAGGCTATATTGTGGGGAGAATTTTTTTTTAAAGTCATGGAGATACAGAGAAGAACAAGGCATGGTCCTTTACCCTCAGGAGCCTAGAGTCCAGTGAGGGACACAGAAAAACAAACATGTTATTCCAGTAACATGGGATACGTCCTACCATGGAGATCTTGGGGGGCACATGAGGTGGGGGCTTCCTCAGGCTTATATTTGAATAACTTTGTGACTATCATGGAGAAAAGGATCTAGATAAAGGTTTTCATGTATTTTCAATATCTTTCAGTGATTCTGAAAACAGTAGGGAGAAGTGACTTGTAGAAAACTCTGCAGAGCAAGACAGTTCTAAGGCTAAATCTTCGTAGTTCAGAGATTTTTCTAACTCAAATAAGGCAAAGTTATATCACTGGGAACTTAGCAACATCTCAGCACCCAAAATGGGGAGACTTGTCCTATTTTCCTTATGGCAGCGACTTAAGATAATGATCACTCTGTTATGGGTTTCAAAGACCAAACTTGAGAACCGTCAGCAGAAACAAACTGCAAACTAGTGAGTACTAATGGCCTATTTTCTTTCCACTGCTGTTTAAACACCCAAGATGGCTTTTCTGGAATGAAAGCCTTACAAGATTTTAAAATGTAAGAAAACTTAAATTGTAGACTAATGCTGCTACAGTGGTGATAGGTCCTCACCTTGAGCCTTGGTATTTTTGTCTCCCTTAACTCTTTAATACCTTTAATTCTTTTTCTAAATATCTTCATTCTCTAGAGAGAACAGTTAAGAAATTTGGGTGGTCACTTTTATAGTGAGAGGCATTTTCTGTGCATGAGATATATCTGGGTCTATATGTGCATTTCCCTAACTTTGTCCAGATGTAAGTCTCTTTGTGAGACGTGTACTGCTTAAGGCACTCCTAGTACAGGATGGTACCACAAACTTTGCAGCTGGAGAAGGTAGGAGGAACTAGCTAACTCCAATTCAGAGCATGAAATCCCAACACGATTTCTGCTATTCCAAATGGCACACCTGCACCCTCCTGTCTTTATCCATGTTTGTGCAGTATTAAGTGAAGATGTAGTTATTGTCTAGTTACTCTAAGCCACTTAACATCTGTCGTATAATAGAAGCCCAAATACTTGACACATTTGATCTAATGAGTTCAGTAGCTTGTTTGTGTGGCTTTGTGCAACAAAACAACTTTATATAAGATTTTCTGTTTCTTAATTCCTCAGTGGTCCCATAAGTGAGACTACATAAAACTTCTGTAAGCACATCAAATTGCCAATTAGATTAAATTATTTTTCCATTTGATTCAAAATTGTTTCACTGCACAGGTTTAACCATTTTATCTATGTCAGATATACCAGAACCAAGTCTCAGTATGTTCATTTTTAGTATCTGCTCCTGTTCAACTCAAAAGCTCCTCTTTCTCAGGTGAACCTGAACTGCTCTGCTGCTAATATTAGAAATGAATGACATCAATGTGGAGGCACAGAACACTTAGTTTTGTGAGTCAAATTTTGGAAATCCTAAAGCGTCAGTGAAGATTTATCTGGAAAAGGGATATAGCTTCTTGAGAGCTCAAAGGTTGTGATTCCCCTTTCATTCTGAACGCAGACTCTCCACTCAGTGAATACACGGCTGATCTTATTTCAGGACAATGATTTGTTCCGTGGCAGAGGCACTGAATGTAATTCCCAGTCTCATTTGATGGAGCATCCACCAGGCTCTTTTTGCTTTTAAGGCAATAATGGAGTAGTGAGAACTGAAATCAGTTACCACTTAGGCCCAGTATTGTAGGCCACTCTGATGCTCACAGTTTCTTTACAAGTCAAAGAGGCTAAAAGCAGAAGATTAGTAACCCTAATGTGTTGTTTTAAATGGCTTCTTTCTCAATGTGTCTATCTTAGACCTTATTCACAGTTTTAAACAGCTGAGAAAAGTAGCTTGCAAAAGTATGTGCTTTGCATTTGACCAAGAAAGAAGCATATGCATGGGGCAAAATCCCTGATTTAAAGGTTGCCACAACAGGGACAGCTGGAAAGCATATGCAAGAGGCTCCAGCAGCTGTGTCAGACTAGCAGAAACAAGCTGGGTTTGACCTGGTTTTCATGTGGTCGGAGAATTACATCATTTGCTGTCTCACTCTATTTGAACATCTTTCTGATCCTTCTAAATCACACTAGGCCTTATCTGGAAGTTACTATTGAATATGAGATATGGGTTTGGTTTTTTTTTTAAGAAATGCACATTTAATAATGTACGTGGGCAGAAATCATGTCCATTTGCCAGCCAGCTGGTTTTGATAGTTAAAAGGTAACATACATTTTGACAGCCATGAAGGTGGCTACAAATAGTAATAACATTTTCTTGTGAGGGCACTGTTCATCACTGTTGGTAAGTAAATAATGACTCATTTGGGAATCACCAGGCACATAAATGATATAGCCAGGCAATTTGAGGACAAGCATTGACAGGTAGCACAATAAAAGTTTCATTCTTATCTTTTTTTAAAATAGTGACAAAATAGAATGGGATTCTTCCAGATTATTTAATTTAAAAATTTAAGTCATTTGTCAGTTGTAAATTCCAACCAGGTCCTTATTCATTTTCTTTGGACATATAAAACACCTGCTGATTTGTGTCTTTCTAGAAAAGTCTAGAGAAGTGTGGCGAAAAGAGACTTTCCTGTAATTAATTAATTAGGTCAAAGGAAATGTACTAAATTTTACCTATGTGCCAGGCCTCAGACTAGTTTTTGAGCGTGGGCTGAGTGGCAGATAGTTGCTACTCTCATGGAGCTTATGTCATAGAGGGGAGAAAGATATTAAATGGATTAAGTATTAGATTATAATATTAAATAAAAGGGCAGTAGGCCCTAAATGCAAAATTGGGACCCCGATAAAGCTGACCCAATCTGGGTGGTTAGGAAAAGCTTCTCTAGGGAAGTAATATTTAAACTGAGATCCAAAGGAAGAGTAGGAAGAAACTTAGTGAAGAGAACAGGGATCAGCATTTCAAACAGAGTGAACAGCATGTACAAAGGCTCAGTGACTGAAAGAAGCATGGGTAATTGAAGAACTGAAATAAGTTCCAGGCAGCAGAGGAGGAGAGCAAAAAGGGTTGAGTGTGTCTACATGAGTCTGATAGGGTGGCAGGAGCCAGATCAAACAGTGCCTTAAAGATTATGTTGCAGATTTTGACCTTAATATGGAATAACAGAAGATGTTAGCAGGGAAAATGGGTTGAAGGGAGGTAAGAAGAGGAGCTAGAAGGCTGCTTAGTTAATCCTGACATGAAATGGTGGTGCCTTGAAATCAGATTTAGTGGAGTGGAGAGGATGGGGAAGATTCCAGATATCCCCAGCATGTAAAATCTATAGGACTTGGTATTTTGACTGAATATGAGGGTAAAGAAGAAGGAATAACTGGTCATCCTCAGATTTCTGACTTGGCAAGCTAGGTGAAGATGGGTGCTTTTCACTGAAGTAGAGTGTTCATTGGGGACATTGGAGAAACAAGGGTTCTGATTCTTTGGGCAATCTCGTGGGGACTGAACATCCATGAGACATCCAAGGTTAATTTCCTGGAACTCAGAGTTGGGAGAGGGATTTTCTGAGTATCCAGGTAATAGGCACCATGGGCTGGGTCAGCTGCCAAGGCAGCTGATGTTCTGTTATAGAAGAGGGCCCAGAATGGGGCCTTGAGGAGCTCTAGCACCACAGGTGATGGAGAGGAAGCTGAATCGGCAAAGAAAACTGAGAAGGGGTGGTAAAGGTGTAGGGAGAGACCAGGAAAGTGTCTGTGGAGAAGCCAAAGCAGGGGATGGTTTCAGCAGGGAGCGAGGGAGCAGCAGTGTTGAGACAGAGCACAGTGAGTGGGGTGGAGAAATTCCCTTCATGTTCAGCTTTGTGGGGATTGCCGTTGACTCCTGTGGCAGCCATTTCAGTTGTGTCAGAGATGGGAAGCCAGGCTGAGTGGACCAAAGAGAGGAAAGGTGTAGAAATGGTGTTCACAAGATGTGTGTGACCTTGGGGAAGTTGCTTGACATTTTAAAGTCTCCTTCCTCATTCATAAGTGGAGGTCATAATAGCATACTACTTTTGTTGACAGTTAAGTGAGAAAATATAAATGCAGTGTCAGTCCTACGATATTTCAGTGTTCAATTAGTGTTAGTTGCTTTCTGCCTTTCTTATTTCTTAGAAAAAGCACTATTTTAAATATTGAATCTGGTTTTGGTATGGGTACAAAATCTGGTAGGAGGCTGCCTCTGTGACTTTCAAGACCCACTTCCCCGACCTAATGATCCTCTCAGTTGCCTTAATGATCTTCCAGCCTAGACGAATTTGTGCTTAGACATTGCAGATAGCCTGAATCTATTATATGTGAATTATAAGTTATTTTGCTAGAGGCATTAGAAAAAGTGAGAATGAGAGGATGAAGACAGATAAAAGAGACAAAGAAGAAGGTGGTACTTTGGAGAAATGATAGAGGTCTGAGGAGTTTAGAACTGTTTCCATGATCACCAGAGCAGGGAAAATGGAGCTGTGACATAAAGTTGTGTGGATATAACCACACAAACTTGAGGTGGGGCTTGAGAAGTGCCCACTCATGTCTACTTAGCCCTAAATAAGAGCTACTCATTGCTTTTCCTGTCTCAAGCATCTAAGGCAGCAGAACAGCTGGACATCAGTAACTCAAGAGTCTTAAATTAGAAGAATCTGGAACCTTTGTCTCAAGGGTGTATAATTTGGGGATACAAAAACTTGAATGGGAAAAACATATTTTTTATTTTTTACCACCTTTTAACTGAAAGTTAGCATATCCTTCTATTCTCAATGTAGGCAAGAAACCACATAAATACTCATGTTACTGCTTGTGACTTTGACACCATCAAAAACTACAGGTGTTTCTGTATCACTTTAAAGTTGCTTTGGAGATGTCAAAAAATCATTTACACTCACCATTTACACTCATTACCACTTGGAAATCGTGGTATTTGACCCATACCTAGAACTTGTTAATGCATTAATAAAGAAGTACACACATTACTAGGTCACAGATTTGGTTTTTACATATTTTGAACTATATTTCAAAATAACTGGAATCCTGTGTATTTTATGTAATGTTATTTAAAAGCTCTTTCCACAAGATGAAGAGAAAGCCTTCCCCGGCATCCACTTTGTGATGAGAGCTGTAATTAGTTTTCGCTGTAATGAGTTTTCAAAGGCAAAATAAAACAAACAAAAAATTCTGAGGTAGGAGTTCTATGCTTTATATCTTTCTAATTCCATCTGGTGTGGGTGAATATCTCACTTTCTCTTTAGAAAGCAAAGTCAGCAATTTAGCAGAGACTGAGGAATGAGCCTGACTGAGAAGGAGGGCGATATTTAAATACACACTTAATCAAAAGCAAATGCTTTCAGCCATAATGCATTAGTCTGCCTTTCATTTTCCTTGACAGAGGAACAGAAAATTAATGCCTGTTTTTCTATGTGCCATGTCTTTTACATCTGCAGTCAGAGTGCCATATATCACAGTACATCTTATGTTTACTGTGTACGAGATCATTTCTTCTTCCAGACTGAGATTCATGAGGCCAGGGATTGTGTCTAAGGTGTGTACACGTTCCCACCACGTAGCACAGCGCTGGATGTATAACAGGTGTTCGGTGATGCTCACAGTGCATGCTGTAATGCTGTCGTTAAAGACAGCATTGCTACTGACTTGCGACTTGTTGGCCAGGGAGGCTCTGTGGTTTGCTAGAAGACATGGCTCAGTTGAGTGCAGTGGTGAAATGCAGTATCGTGCAGAAGTGCCTCTATCACTTACTATCAGCAAAACCTTGGGAAATGTATGGAACCTCTCTGTGCCCCATCTGTTACATGGGGATAATAATAGAAACTATGTCATAGGGTTGTTGTGAGGATTCAATGTGAGGGTTGCAGCATTTAAGATAGAGCTTGGTACATGGTAAATGCTAAGTGCAAGCTGTCATTAGACAAACACAGGTTGAATCCAAGCTCTGCTCCTTCCTCATTCATAACTGGAGGTAATAATAGCATACTGGTATGCTCCTGGTACCAAGGGGCAACTTATTTCACTTTATTTCAGGAGACAGATTCCTGCCTCCCTAAGTGAGTTTCTAACCCTCCTTTGAGTGGAGGAACATAGTAAACATTGTGGCCCTTCTTTTAACCAGCATTCTTGTTAGGACTTCTTCTTTTAGTCTTACAAGAGGCTGGAGTTTGCGAACCTGCCTAGCACGATGCCTTCTATCCCCATACAGACCGTTTTTCTTGTCCGTCTGCCTCTTCAGTTAACTGTGGTCACTGTTCCAGTGGAAGGGCCGAGTCCCAGGTCCCAAGTGTTTGCAACATTAGAGCTTGGGCATGGGGCAAAAGGGGGAATCATGACCTGGTCTACTCCTATGTCCAGCCTTGACTCTACTCTTTAGTTCTAGTAACTCTAGCACTTTACACCACCTGCTGGTCACCTCATCTGAATCTTCAGTGCATACTTCAATTTCAGAATGTCAGTCTGCGGGCAGCCCCCACCCAAACAATGAAGCTCAAACCTGGATATTTTGTCTTCTTCCTCTCCCTTGGCCTTTACAACCAGTCAGCAAATCCTGAAGAGCCAGCTTCCTTCAGCACCACCCTGACTTCTTTACAGCCACTGCTAGGTCAGACTCTCGTGACATATAGCTCCTGGCCTGCTCTTCTGCCTCTACATTCAATCTTGTTCCCTCCCTCTCTGTTGATCTCTGATCAGCCTTACCACTTTCTTCTTTTTATGTAGCCACTATTATTCATGCCCTGTTACCTTCCCTCAATTGCAAAGTACTTGATTGTAGACTCCAAGCCTGATTTATATTTGTCTTCCTCATAATACTTAGCACCATGGAAGTGTGACTCAGTACTTCAGTGACTAAATGAATGATCCAATAACAAAGTCTAAGAAGCCTTTCTTACCTCTCTGATGTGGACCCCACAGTGAGATAGTATTTTATTCTTCATTCTTTTGTGTTTAGTTTGACTATCACAATTCAGTTGTCTTATTCACCATCATAGTACAATAAAGCAAGAAAGAAGGCATGCATATTAAAAAGGAGGAAATAAAACTGTCTCTCATCAAAGACATGATTGTCTATGTAGAAAAACTCCCAAAGAATCTACAAAAATCTCCTAGAACTAATAAGTGAATTTAGCAAGTTTGTGAGATATAAGGTCAGGATATAAAAGTCAATTATATTCCTAGGAATAAATTACCAATTGGAATTTGAAATTTAAAAGAGTAATACTATTTATAATAGCACCCCCAAAATGAAATATTTATTTGTAAATTTATTAAAATATGAGCAATCTCTGTATGCTAAAAACTAAAAAGCATTGAAGAAGGAAATGAAAAAGGATCTAACTAAAGAGAGAGGCATATCATTTTCATGGACTACATGACTCAATATGGCTAAGATGTTAATTCCCCTCAATTTGATCAAAGGACTAAATATAATCCCAATTTATATCCTAGCAAAATACTTTGTAGACAGCAACAAAGTGATTAAAAATGTATATGGTAAGATAAAAGAACTCAGATATTCAAAACAGTTTGAAAAAGGATAAAGTTGGAGAACTCATACTATCTGATTTTAAGATTTAATATAAAGCTACAGCAATCAAGGCAGTGTGGTATATATTAAAAGGAGTGAAGCACATATATATGAAATGGAATAGATAGTAACTGGAACAGAATAGACAGGTCATAAATAGCCCCACACAAGTACAATTAACTAATTTTTCACAAAATTGCAAAGGTAATTAAACGGAGAAAAGATAGTTTCTTCAACAAATGGTGATGGGACAAATGAAATAATTGTTCATATGTAAAAAATCTGAGCATTGACACAAATCTCACGTCTTATACAAATATTAATGAAAAGTGGATCATAGATCTAAATGTAAAATATGAAACAATAAACCTAGAAAAAATGGGAGAAAATACGTGTGACTTTGGGCTTGACAAAGTTTTTAGATATGGCATCAAAAAGATGATCCATTAAAAAATTTAAAATTGGACTTTATAAAAATTGAAGGCTTTTGTTCTGAGAAAGATACTATTAAGAAAATGAAAAGACAAGTTATATGCCTAAAGAAATGTCTGCAAAAACCCAATTAAAAGTGACCAAAGTACTGAACAGATACTTCGCCAGGGAAGATATTTGATGGCAAATAAGCATATGAAAAAAATGCTCAACACCATTAGGAAAATATAAATTAAAAACACTATCAGATACCACTAGATACTTATTAGAAAGTGTAAGATAACAAACAAACACGCAATACTAAGTGCTGGCAAAGATATCAGAGCACATGGACTCTCATATATTGCTGGTGAATATGCAAAATGGTACAGCCCACTTTAAAAAACAATTTGAAGGTTTCTTACAAAGTTCAACAATCTATACCATCTGACTCAGCTATTTCATTGCTTAGTATTTACCAAAGTGAATTAAAAACTTACATTCACACAAAAAAACTGTATATAAATATTTATAGCAGCTTTATTCACAAACACCAAAGGTTGAAAATACCCCAGTTGTCTGCCAATGGATGAATGGATAAAGAAATTTGGGTATATTCATACAAAGGAGTACTACTCAGCAATAAAAAGAATTAAAGGCATTTTGCTAAGTGAAGGACACTAAACTCAAAAGGCAACAATATTATATTACTCTTACATTACATTCTAGAAAAGACAAAACTACAGGGACAGAAAGCAGGTGCGTAGTTACCAGGACTTGGAGGTGGAGAGCTTCACTACAAAGAGGCAGTATGAGGGAATTTCAGGGGTTATTGAACTGTTCTGTATGGGCAATAGCATGACTGCGTGCACTTATTAAACTCCATACAACTACAGAAACACAAAAAGCGAATTTTACTCTATGCAAATTTAAAAACATCTACCAGAATGTTGGGGGGACCCAAGATGAAATACAGACTATGAGGAATGAATTTAACTGTATTACAAATTAATGGCATACCACACTGAAGAAGAGGGGAGCAAAGAACCTGACAAATAATTTTGGAAAAGTCTTTTGACTGGCTATTGTAAAGCTAAGAACAACAACCAAAAAAAAAAAAAAAAACTATGCACAAACACAGTACTCTACGTGGCAAATTTGTTTTTCACAGGGTTATGAGTTAACAATTCTGAAACTAGAGTTGACTATTAGGGTTTACAAATAAAAAAAATGTAGCAAGGGAAGCCTTCAACACTAGACCCAGAGACTAAGTAAAAGAAGAAATAAACTGAAGACCTCTTGAAGCCAACATCCTTTAATTATTTAATTTCATTTTATCTGTAAATGTTCTCACATCACCAGAACATTGGTTTTGGTTTGTTTCTTTGTTTTTTGTTTTCTTTTCTAATACAGCACATGCTTACTCAGTAGCTACGAAGATGCATCAAGAGCTAGTAACTGACTTTGAAGTTAATGATGTTCTTTCTCTCCAGAAGAATAACATTGAATACAGTTGGCCAATGACTACTTTGAGAACTGATATCAATGACTAATGCTTGGTCAGGCTAGAGTTCCGGTTTTAGTTTATCTTCATTCTTGAACCTCTGCTTCGATCTTTTTATTATTCTTCATTTTTAGTTTGTTGTATCTCAAAAGTGAAGGTATTGTATCTCATTCTGCAGTGACCAGTAGCGAAGTGGTGTCTGACTGGAGCTCCAGGCATTGTGCCTTCTCATAGTGACTAGGAAATACCCACAACAAGCAGTGGGAATTGCCCTTCTAAATGCAGAGGTCCCTCGGTGCCAATCCTGATTTTATTTGATATAAAAGGAAATCTCTTTCCCATAAACACATGAAAGTGAGGAAAAGTGAAAAGATTATCCTCTCATGATACAGCAACGCACCAGATGAATATATTCATTAGGGCCTTAAGACAAAACCTGATTGAAATTCTCTTGAAAATGAAACCAAAACTACCCCTCCTTGGGCCCAGGTGAATTTTTACTACTGCAAATAAATTTTTTAATTGACTTCAGGTATTTTTAATTAATCACTGCATGGCAACTATAGAAACCTATGAAACAACCTTTATGCATTTGTGAATTAATCCACCCAGGAAATTAAAGTAATTAATTCCATTTGGTTAAAATTATTACTGATGCTTTATTCAAGCTGAATGACTTGACTGGTTCTAAGCAAGATTTAGATGACAGAATTTCATAAGCTAGAGCTTAATATTGATGACAGAGTAGCTGGTGCTCTAAGAATTCTTTGATGTGTCCCTAAAGAAATCAATTTTCAACTTTAATATCACCATATAATGAGAGTGAAAATCATTATGTAAAGTAGGTGCTGTCTACACTGTGGCTAGTTATGTTAGTCACAACTCCAATTATACCTAATTTTTGGACTGAATAAGCTTTGTATCTACTTCGAATCCATTAATTAGAATGTTTAGCATCTACAAGCACATGTCTCTGACTTTTGAAATGGAAAAGTACAACCAATCATATATTTTTTTCTTTTTCATTTAATGGGTGAACATAAACACATTCTTTATTTTGCCTATCCTGAACTCAGGTCCTTTTTTTTTTTTTTTTATTGGAGATGGAGTCTTGCTCTGTTGCCCAGGCTGGAGTACAGTGCCATGATCTCGGCTCACTGCATTATCTGCCTTCCAGGTTCAAGTGATTCTCCTGCCTCAGTCTCCTGAGTAGCATGAATTACAGTTGTGCCCCACCACACCCAGCTAATTTTTGTATTTTTAGTATAGAAGAGGTTTTGCCACATTGGCTAGGCTGGTCTTGAACTCCTGACCTTAAGTGTTCCACCCACCTTGGCCTCCCAAAGTGCTGGGATTACAGGTGTGAGCCACTGCATCTGGCCCTCTAGGTGCTTTTATACACCATTCATACACAGAGCACAGGCAACCATTCTGAGTAGGCATGCTTGTGCCCGTTTTATCCACAAAAGAGACGGAGGCTGCAAGAAGTTAGGTAATAGGCCAGGGTCCCACACACCAGCAGTTTGTGGAGACGGGGAAGGAGTATGGTCTCATGTTGGAGTGTGTGGTCTTCCTCTGCCCCTTGCTGCCTTCGCATTGTCTGTCCATCTGAAGTGACCTAATTCTTAGCTATTCCCTAGAGAAACAAGTAGGCCTAGAAGGGCCTGAGAGCTGGGACACAGTCCCTGCTGAGTTTGGCCATTTTTGGAGGCCGAGAGAAGGGGAAAAAGAAAAGTTTCTGCTGCCTGAGCTAGTCATGCACACCACCTCCCAGTGCATCCCCATTTGTTCCATGCCCCCCACTGAACCCCCTCCCCCGTCACTTTCCACAGTCTCTCTGTGATTGATGCCACAGCAGTGGTGGGAGTTGGTGAACTGTCAACTCATCTTAGTCCTTTCTCCATCAGCCCTCAGCCAGAAACAACAGGGTAAGAAAATAGAGCAGAAGGAAATTAACAACTCATATTGGTTCAAAATTTATCAGAACTTACTTCATTCTGTTTTGCAGTTTTGAAAAAAGGAGAAAATGCAGCTATTTCTGTGGATTAGGTTAGGTAACCTTCACTTGGGGCCAGGTCACACTCCCATACTGGTGAGGATTTTGGTGTTTGGAACTAGGCATCTCAGTTACAGGAGTTTATCACCATCTAGCAGTGTTAACTTGCCATTCATTACAACTCTATGTGCCTCATTTCCCTTTCTCTGTAGAAGAGTTCAGTGGTCTTGTCTTAGCCTCCCTGCTTCCCGTCTGCACCCCTTTCCTTTTTAATGGTATTCTCTCCTGCCCCTTTGGTCCCAAGTACCTCCAGTTCTCAGGTTCCACCTCTTTTCTCTTCATTGAATTCTGCTCTGAGGAAAGTCAGAGCAACCAATTCTCACTTTGATGTAAATGACCAACAGGACAAAGTGCTGACTGGGGTGAAGAAAGAAAGGGGAGATTAGCATTCCAGCACTACGATTCCCTGGATTAGGAAAAATGTCTCTTTGCATTTGCATCTGCTTGGAATGTTTTTTCACATGCTCTTATTCAAGACCCAGCTCCAAAACCCGCCTTTCCAAAGGGGCTTTCCCAGGAAGCGCGGGTGACTTCTTCCACTGCCGTGCTCATATCTCTCAGTTCTGCCCCTCTCATGTTTCTTTGTGTATCATCAGCAAGTCTGTCTCTCCTGCAAGCTCATGTGCTTCTTGAGGATAGATTCTGATCCCTAGTATGATGCCAGGCCATGCAAACTGACTGACCACGAAGCTGGGGAACATCATAAGAGCTGCATTTAGTTTGACCATGGTAGGCTATGGTTTTCACAGTGCAGATTGAGGTAATGCTTATTAGAAGCCCCACTCCCCTCTACAGTCCCGTATTTACTACAACTTCTATTTCTTCAATTTTATAAATATTGCTGTCTGAATTTATACCACTGTAAGATGTATTTGTTGACAAATTTCATCTTTTAAAATGCAGATACTCCTAACAGAATTAAGCCTATTCATTTATATAACAATTATTGTGTATCTACTCTGTGCTATACACTGTCCCATCACTCACACCAAAATACTAAGGGGCTTACAAAAAAACTGCTCTTTTCTTCTATATATTGAATCAAGAGCTCCAAGTCAAGACCTGATAATTCTGCTTTTAATAATCAATCTAAAAGAAAACTTCAGAAATGTAAAATTAGGTTTATGTACAAAACTATGGATCATAGTAGTTATTTATAATGTTGAAAGGAAGAAAACTATTCAGTAATAGGAGACTCCAATTGTTTTATCAATAAGATGTATTATTATGTAACTATTTAAAATCACATTTAAAAGAGTAGTTTATTAAAACAAGAAAATGCTTGTATTACCATGTTAAATGAAAAAAAGACAAAAATTTTGTTTCAGTATGATCTTTAAAAATGCATAGATGAAAAAGCCTAAAAAGTCATCAAAAATATAAATAGTGGTTGTCCTTCTAGGTGGTAAAATAGTGGTTGATTTTTAGTTTTTACGATTTGTATTTTCTAAACTTTTTGTTCGAGTACATATTGCTTTTATGATGAGAAAAAGACAGTTATTATACTAAGAAAATAGAACCACATCCTCTTAGTTGCTAAGGTCAACTATATAAAGGGAATGGGATGAGAGGGAGCAGGACCACTTTATGGGTAAGATGAACCCTTGTGAGGATGGACACAGAGAGTTGGGCTGGCAATCTGAGGGCTCTGGCCCCTGCAGTAATAATCAGGAAGACTGGATAGCAGGAGGTGGGAGAGAATAGAAGACATGTTTTTGGGTGGCTTCATCTTGCGTAGGCCGAGGCTAAGATGGGACCATGACTTCTCAGGGTTTAGACAGTTGGAATGAAGGCTCTTGTCCAAGACTGACTACGTGGCTCAGCAGGAGCCCCTCACTGGGCCTGTTCCTTACAGGTAGAGTGAGCATCTAACCTCAGTAGGATTCATATTTATTTTGCCATTTTTTTAAACTTAAGTCTCAGTTAAAGGAGTTTATCACCATCTAGCAGTGTTAACTTGCCATTCATTACTAGGTGCTGAGCCTTCTAGGCTTGCCTAAACTTTATAACAGAGCTCTCTTGAGTTTTGCTCCTGAATCTTATGTACATCTATTTTATAGCTGATACCTTCCTTTCTTTCCACTTCCCCAAAACAGAAACATACAGCATCAAAGCCATCAAATTGTTTTGCATGAAGTAATTTCTGGCCACTCTCCCTTCGCTCCTTCCTACTCCTAAAAAAGACTTTAAGTGAAACTGGAGAAACTGTATAGTAATGAGAGGCTGGAATCAGCAGCAAAGACCTCTGGCTTTAGAGCTGGACTCCACCTGTCACTTGCACCGGGACGTATACCAGGATGCACTGGGATGCTGGGAAAGTTGCTTAACTTTCCCAATCCCCAGTGTCTTCATCTATAAAACGTGGATTCATTTAGTGCTTGCCTTCACCTATTTATCTCACAAAGGGTAGTTGTGAGGTAAAGTATGCGAAAAGGTTTGCAGTGCTTTAGATTCTTTATTTATGTTAGTTATTACCATGATAATAACTATGGGATTAATAGTTTCAGAAGCTGCATAAGCTGAAACAAGTGGGAGACAGACAATCCATCATTTGTGTGCTGTCAAGGGGAACAATAGCCTTCAGTTCCATAGACTGATGGACACACTTTGTAGTAAAATCAAGTAATTCACGCTGTTAAGAACTCAGTTGAGATATTCTGTATAGTCAGTTATGCAATAAGTCAAAAATAACAGACTAAGAAATATTTTTAATAGAAGTAGATACAAATGTTTTGTGAAAAAGAAATTTATTATTCAGTCCTGTGCTTTGAGACCTTCACTCATATTTAGGCCAAAAAAAGATATTAGGAAGTAATTTCACTTAAATTATGAAGGTCATAAATAATATGGGGGATGGCAGGAGAAGTTGGATTGAGGAAAAAATAGGATGGGAAAAATAAAATATCATGTTCAGACTGAACTGAAGATTTTTGTGCAACTGCAAATTGTCTTATAGTTTTGACATTTATTACACTCATTTACATAAAACATATTTGTTCAACTTCTACTGTTTCCAAGAACTTACAAAGCAATAGAAAAGACACGCTTGGTAGAAAAGTCTACTTGAGGAGGTAATAGATAATTATATCATTACATTATGTTGTTAGGAAGGAGAAGCATAGGGTACAATGAACATATCCTGTGTGTTGCTAAGGCCCTAGTATATCACAGCCTGAAGAATCCTCCCTATCAAACACCTCAAGAACTTACTATGAGATCTTAGTATCAAGAAGTGGTCAATTTTCTAAGCATTTGAAGCAATGTAAATACAGTGGCATAGAGCATGGGCTCTCAAGGCAGTTCCCTGATGACCAAATTGTGGCCATAGTTTCTACATCTATCAAATGGATATTTCTTAGTTTTTAATCACATAAAGTTGCTGAGAGACTTAAAACGTTTTTCCTGTAGAAAGCCTAGCTCACTGTGCAATCTATAATAAGCACTCACGAAATGTTAACCATTATTGTTATATTATTAGCTATTATCTAATGGACACTTGCAGGAACTTTTACTGATTGGTTTCAAGAAAGTGTAGAGTCAATTTTGTGGCCCATAGAACATCCACTTGTAAGTCATTATGGCATATTTAACTTCATTCTTGGCTCAATTTTTGGCCACCACCCTTGTTTTTCTTGATAGAATAATGCACGGTATGGATGACTGGATGAATGAAGAGATCGATGAATAAATAAATGAAATCTCTCTCAACTAAGTCAAGAAATAGCTCTTTTAGCTAGACAAATAGTGCTCAGGAGTTGGGCATTCTTTCCATAATCTCACAGAACAAGGAGAACTCATTTCTTGACTTTTATATACAGATGGCCCTTGAACAATGTGTGGGTTAGGGGCACATATTTCTTCACACAGCCCAAATTCTATCTATACCTTTTGACTCCCCCAAAACTTTACTAGTAGCCTACTGCTAACGGGAAGCCTTACTGATAACATGAACAGTTGATTAACACATATTTTGTATATGTATTATATATGTATTATTACAATAAAGTAAGATAAAATGTTATTAAAAGATCATAAAGAAGATAAAATATATTGACTACTCACTAAGTGGAAGTAGATCATCATAAAGATCTTCATTCTTCCTTACACTGAGTAGGCTGAGGAGAAGGAGGAAAAAGGAGGGGGTGGTCTCTCTGTCTCAGGGGTGGCAGAGATAAAAGAAATTCCACATATAAATGGACGCAGGCAATTCAAAACCATGTTTGCAAGGTTCAGTTAAATATTTGGACATAGGCATATTGATTCCTCACATTAACACTGAATGGATCTCAATGCTGAAAAAACAATAGCCATAACTACAAAAAGCAACTAAGCAACCAACTCATTAGGTAGGTTTAGAAAATGTGTTACAGATTAAAATTCAATAGGGCTGCTACCCTCTTTTATTAGGCATCCTTCATTCTGTGGCTATCACTCAAAAGAAGTTGCTAAGTTAACTGAATTATTGGATTCAGCCAATGGCTATTAATGTTACCAGACTCTTGGGTACACATATACACAGGTAAACTTTTCTCTAGGAACTCCAATATACACATGTTTTTACAGGAGAAATCTCTTGCTACATCAGCTATGCATTGTATTTAGGAAGAGTAATTATAATATAAAGCAAAGAATCCTAGATATGGAAGTGAGGCACATGAATTTTGATCTCATCTAACTGGAGGCCACGCACCTTGGTTAACCCGTGTCAGGCTCTAATCGTACCTGCTTGTTTGGTCCACAATTTTGCATGGGACCCTTCCCCCTTTTCATTTTAAAAAGCCTCCTGCTTTGGATAATAAATTATATGGTCACCCCATCAAATCTAATTAATAGCTATGTGTCCTTGAGCCTTATGCCGGGAGAAAAATAGAACTCTCTTCCGCAGGAGAGAAGAGAAAAATAAGTCAGAAGTAAGTGTTTGGGCTCATCCTTCCCTCTACCTGCCCACTATGGTTAATACTCTCCAGAGGGTAAAGAAAGATTAGAAATAACCAGATAAGTTTGTGGGAATCTCAGTCTGAGTACTTGCTCCTCAGGCCCTTGGATACCGAGAATAATTCCAAGCCCTGGATGAAAGCTCCCCACTAGCATGGCTTGACCAGACGGGCAACATGGCATGGTAATCAGGCTTCACTCTGGCAGCCTGGAAGTTTCCTACACTTTCTCCCACTTTCTCACACCATTTTGGGAAAAAGGAAAGAGAGGTTCCTGATGGAGAGTTTCACCTTTTAAATCAGAAGAGATGGAATTAGCTTTGAATGAAATATTTTAAGTGCTTTCTCACCTGCCATTAGCAAGAAATAGATTTTTCCCTGTATCTAAGTAGTAGAGGTAAATGTTATCCCATCTGTATTTATATCTTCAGAGCTCAGCATAGGGTTAGGGCAGGTTAATCCTCAAACATTTGTTGAGGATTTAGCTGCCCCAACCCTATACTGTTGAATGAAGCTTCAAATCATAAAATAGACAATAAAACTCTAGACTATTTTAGTATAATCCTACTGAAATATTAAAACACTTCCCGAAATAATATTCATATATATAGTTACCATAATAGGGGGAGAAAAAAACAAAAAAGGAATTTAGAGAATTATCTTTGTTGACCACCGAACTTTCAAGAGTGATTTGTCTCCTTGTGGTATAAGTACAAGCTGGTCTCATATATTATAAAAATTTAGACTTCCATCATGGCCTTTTACATAGGCTACTGCCAGACGTAAGCTAATATGGACTGTAGTCTCCATTGATCTTACTCAGATAAGGAAATCCCAGCATCCCAATCTTTATCAGACAAGCAAAACACATTTTGAATAATCACATATTATTGCCTCAACTGTTCTGCAAAGGGAGAAAGGAAACCTCTAGATTTATCATTAATATAGCAGGTGTTGAAGGAATGTAGATTCAATTATTGAGAACCTATTTATTTAGTTCTGGGCAGTTTGATAATAATTACATTAAAATTTCCTAAGACATTTTTGATAAAAATACCGGTAGGCCAAAAGTATATGTTTACAAAGATAGCTTACATAAAGGTTGGGAATAGACCCGTTTCTTTCTCTCAGTGAATAGAAAAATGTATTCCTTAGACTAACTTGTAAATATACTGTTTCTATATTTAGAGATACTAGATTCTAATAGTACTTAACATTGGTGTCAAAGGATTATGAAACACTAAGATTATTGCATTTCTTAATATGTTCCCACCTACAACACTTTTTTTTTTTTTTTTAAAAAAAATCAAACCACAATTTGCTTTTCTAAACACCTTACTAACTAGTGCAAGAAAAAAAGTTGAAAATCTTTGGAGAGATTTTGACCTTTTCCCGTAATGCTGCCTCGCCAAGCAATCATTCTTTTACAAATATAGAGAAGAATATATTCTAGAATGATCTTTAAATTTAATTTGGCTCATTTTGGAGATAGTATGTTAGAAAGTTGGCTGCAGGCCTTTGTTGCTGTTCTGAAAAAAGAGAAAAGGCAGATTTCACTGGGTGGCTATAGCCTTGATGTAGTGAACCATTAACTGAAGGGAAATTGAGTTCCAATTGTTAGACAAAGAGAATGGAAATCTAGACTCAGACCCTCATGGTGGCTTTTCCATGGACTAAATGAATGAACTTGTACATCGATGGGGCAAAACAGCCACATTTCAACACCAAGATGCATCTATTAGCTGAGGCATTCTTTTTTTTTTTTTTTTTATTCTTTAGGTTCTGGGGTACATATGCAGATCATGCAGGATTGTTGCATAGGTACACACATGGCAAGGTGGTTTGCTACCTTCCTCCCCCCATCACCTATATCTGGTATTTCTCCCCACATTATCCCTCCCCACCTTCCCCACCCCCCATTGTCCCTCCCCTAGTCCCCCGCAACTGACCGCAGTATGTGATGCTCCCCTCCCTGTGTCCATGTGTTCTAATTGTTCAACACCCACCTATGAGTGATACCATGCGGTGTTTGATTTTCTGTTCTTGTGTCAGTTTGCTGAGAATGATGGTTTCCAGGTTCATCCATGTCCCTATGAAGGACACGAACTTGTCATTTTTTATGGCTGCATAGTATTCCGTGGTGTATATGTGCCACATTTTCTTTATCCAGTCTATTGTTGATGGACATTTGGGTTGGTTCCAGGTCTTTGCTATTGTAAACAGTGCCTCAATGAACATACATGTGCATGCGTCTTTATAATAGAAAAATTTATAGTTCTTTGGGTATATACCCAGTAATGGGATTGCTGGGTCAAATGGTATTTCTATTTCTAGGTCCTTGAGGAATTGCCACACTGTCTTCCACAATGGTTGCACTAATTTGCACTCCCACCAACAGTGTAAAAGTGTTCCTATTTCTCATCTTCTCCAGCATCTGTTGTCTCCAGATTTTTTAATGATCGTCATTCTAACTGGTGTGAGATGGTATCTCAATGTGGTTTTGTTTTGTATTTCTCTAATGACCAGTGGTGATGATCATTTTTTCATGTTTGTTGGCCTCATAGATGTCTTCTTTTGAAAAGTGTCTGTTCATATCCTTTGCCCACTTTTTGATGGGGTTGTTTTTTTCTTGAAAATTTGTTTTAGTTGTTTATAGATTCTGGATATTAGCCCTTTGTCAGATGGGTAGATTGCAAAAAATTTTCCCCATTCTGTTGGTTGCCAGTTCACTCTAATGATTGTTTTCTTTGCTGTACAGAAGATCTGGAGTTTAATTAAATCCTATTTGTCTATTTTGGCTTTTGTTGCCATTGCTTTTGGTGTTTTAGACATGAAGTCCTTGCCTATGCCTATGTCTTGAATGGTTTTGCCTAGGTTTTCTTCTAGGGTTTTTATGGTGTTAGGTCTTATGTTTAGATCTTTAATCCATCTGGAGTTAATTTTAGTGTAAGGTGTCAGAAAGGGATCCAGTTTCTGCTTTCTGCACATTGCTAGCCAGTTTTCCCAACACCATTTATTAAACAGGGAATCCTTTCCCCATTGCTTGTTTTTCTCAGGTTTGTCAAAGATCAGATGATTGTATATGTGTGGTGTTGCTTCCAAGGCCTCTGTTCTGTTCCATTGGATTGTCTCTGTTTTGGTACGAGTACCATGCTGTTTTGATTACTGTGGCCTTGTAGTATAGTTTGAAGTCAGGCAGCATGATGCCTCCAGCTTTGTTCTTTTTGCTTAGGATTGTTTTGGCTATGTGGGCTCTTTTTTGGTTCCATATGAAGTTTGAAGTAGTTTTTTCCAGTTCTGTGAAGGTCATTGGAAGCCTGATGGGGATAGTGTTGAATCTATAAATTACTTTGGGCAGTATGGCCATTTTCACGATGTTGATTCTTCCCAACCATGAGCATGGAAAGTTTTTCCATCTGTTTGTATCCTCTCTTATTTCATTGAGCAGTGGTTTGTAGTTCTCCTTGAAGAGGTCCTTTATATCCTTTGTTAGTTGTATTCCTAGGTATTTTATTGTCTTTGCAGTGATTGTGAATGGGAGTTCACTTTTGATTTGGCTCTCTGTCTGTTATTGGTGTATAGAAATGCTTGTGATTTGTGCACATTGATTTTGTATCCTGAGACTTTGCTGAACTTGCTTATCAGTTTCAGGAGATTTTGGGCTGAGATGATGGGGTCTTCTAAATATACAATCATGTCATCTGCAAATAGAGACAATTTGGCTTCCTCTTTTTCTGATTGAATACCCTTTATTTCTTTTTCTTGCCTGATTGCTCTGGCTAGAAGTTCCAATACTATATTGAATAGGAGTGGTGAGAGAGGGCATCCTTGTCTTGTGCCAGATTTCAGAGGGAATGCTTCCAGTTTTGCCCATTCCATATGATATTGGCTGTGGGTTTGTCATAAATAGCTTTTATTATTTTGTGATATGTTCCATCAATACCTAGTTTATTGAGGGTTTTTAGCATAAAGGGCTTCTGAATTTTGTCGAAGGCCTTCTCTGCATCTATTGAGATAATCATGTGGTTTTTGTCTTTGGTTCTGTTTATGTGATGGATTACATTTATGGACTTGCATATATTGAACCAGCTTTACATCCCTGGGATGAAGCCTACTTGATCATGATGAATAAGCTTTTTGATTTGCTGTTGCATTCTGTTTGCCAGAATTTTATTGAAGATTTTTGCATCTATGTTCATCATGGATATTGGCCTGAAGTTTTCTTTTTTAGTTGTGTCTCTGCCCAGTTTTGGTATCAGGATGATGTTGGTCTCATAAAATGAGTTGGGGAGGATTCCCTCTTTTTGTATTGTTTGGAATAGGTTTCAGAAGGAATGTTACCAGCTCCTCTTTGTACATCTGGTAGAATTCACCTGTAAACCCATCTGGATCTGGGCTTTTTTCAGTTGGTAGGCTATTAATTGCTGCCTCAACTAGCTCAGGCATTCTTAACTTGAATTTCACTGCCTCTCTATAAAAATAGAAAGGAAAAAAACCCCACAATTAAGACGCAAATCCAGTGATTCATTAAGTACACTTTCAATTT
>CAUYLG010054901.1:0-35444 GCA_963573385.1 Cacajao melanocephalus
GGGGATTGGCTCAGCTTTGGCGGGCTAAGGCTGGGCCATGATTGGTTGCTCGGTGTTACCAGGCAGACTGAGGTCTGTAGGCGGTCTCCCGGATGTGGAGATCAAGGGGGAGGGGAGAGGTAGGGGTTTTTCTACCAAACAGTCATTTTTAAAACCAGTATCTTTGTTTCGGAGCATATTCTTCCCCCAGTGCAATGACAATAATAACAAATATTTACTGAGAACCTTTTATGTGTTGGCCATTGGGTGAAGTTCTATAGTTACAGAGATTTATACAAATCCAGACACCACTGCTCTAAATATACTACGGGGATCAATTCATCAGAAAAGGTATCGTAAAAATACAAATCACAAATGTGTTATGGTAAGTGTGCTGGGGTAGAAAGAGATGGATTATTTCATTTGTATCGGTGATATTAATACATAAATAACTGCTTATGAGGAGCATACAACGTTTGCCAGGCATGCTGTTCACACACCTTGTCCTCGATCTTTAAGAAACAACAGTAACAACACAATTAGGTATATATTAGCATTTCTGTTTTAAAGATGGGAAAACTGTATGGGGGTAAGTGGCTTTTACAAAGTTACACAGCTAAACAGGGGCCCAATTAGAATTCAAATCACTTTCTGCCTGGGTTGAATCCGAGGGCTCTTAACCAATACACCAAACTGTCTTCTCATGTTAATTTGAGATTCCCATCCAGGCTGTCAGTTTCCAAAAGATTTAACGTTAAAACTATCCACTTTTTTTCCTTACTCCTTTGCTAGACTGGTGCCCAAAAAAATATTTCACGAAAGGTTTGTTTTTAGCAGTAAATGCATAGCTCATTTCTCTAAGGAACAGTGAACTTTGCAGTGATCAATCCTTGCTTTGTACAATTTATACTGCTCCATTTCCCCTTATAAAAATGGCATATATCATCTCTGAACCAGCATGAGAGCTCACAAAAACAGGATGGACTTGGAAAGCTACCCATGTGATGTTTATGTATGAATTAGTGATTATTGTTATTGATGATACATCGATTGCTGCGTTAAATCTATTTTCATATACAATGTTAAGTACCTTCTAACAAGAAAACCATTTTAAGAGATGTGAGACAAACAAGAAAGAAAATGTAGCAATGACCACAAATTTACTTGAAAATTTTGACATGGGTTGACAGAATGAAAAAATAATTCTTTGAGATATGCAGTTGAGTTAGAAAGAGACTTTTAACTTCTCCATTGAATATTTATTTTATTTTCTTTAAATAAAATGAGCAAATGATACGGTGGTAGGTTGGGTCTCCAGAGACTCTGAGCTAAAAAGGAAAACAGCTTTTGGTCTTGATTTTCTGAAAATAATACTTAGCTCCATGCAAACAAAAAATGGTCTCTTCTCTGGTCTTGGAGCAATGTCATTGGAATTTCAGGCCATCTAATCAGTAACTGCAAGGCACTGTGGTGGGCATTAGCAAATGAACGACCCTGTTTTCCACTTTCAACTCCCAATTCAAATGTGTTTATAAATATTAATTTTATTAAATGTATATTAAATTGTAAATGTTTAATTTCTACTTAAACCTCATAATTTAATGCTTTCTGAGTACAGCAGTCACACCATTTGCCGAGACATGTAGTTTATATTGTAAGTACAATGTCAACTGAACCATTTCATCACACATACGTGTATATGCACACCCACCTGCTTTCTATGTACAACAGACTGTGTAAAAACTCTCTTTGGTGCGTGGCATATGGATGCTGCATTTCTCAGCAGCTCATAGAATCAAATCTGAGGTTTCACAAAAGGAGCCAGAATGCATCTTGCAGAGAAAATAACAGCATGAAAGAAAGTGGGAAATGCAGTTCTATTTACTTCAAAATCTTATTTCAATGTATTGTGCATGGCCCATGCGAAACATCAGGGTAGAAACTGTGCAACAGGCTTAATCTACAACAGATATCAAACCATGACAAACTGTACTCTTGGGTGATGAGCTGGGGTTGAGTGAAGTAAGGCATGAGGCTTCTACTTGGAGGCTCAATGGCACCTTTCTTTAATATCTTACACACTTTGATTCTGTCTACATATGCACAGATGGCATAAACAAAGTCTTTTCCAAAAATGCTCTTTCAGGTACTCTTAACTCAAATTTCAGTTTTTATTTCACATTCCCTTGAGATTTAATTAGACATATATTTGTTTAAAGTAGCTTTCAAGGAGGTTAAAAACTAGAAGATACTGCAGAAAACTCACAGTTCTTTGTTGCTGCTGTTCTACCCAGCTAGTTGTTTATAAAACACCTAGAAAGAGTTACAGACATTATGAAATGCTTACTTGAAAAATCTAGTCTAAACTATTCATAGGGAGACAAACATCAGTGACAGAAAATCCATACATTAATAAAGAGGCCTTTCTAGTCCTTCTTTACCTGGAACCACTTTGGAAGCCACCTTTATTAAGCATTTATCAAACACAATTCAGGAGACAAAACACCTTCCTCCTCTATTTACCAAGTTTGGTTTGCCTCGTACAAATCCAGACCAAACATTTATTAACAAACTCAACAAGGACAGCTAGATAGAGAATATCTTGGGCTGAGTCCAACCCATAAGCAGACCCTAACACAAGGATTCAAGTGCAAATGATTGATAAGGAAGCACTCCCATGCAGAGGCAAAGGACAGGAAAGAGGAGTCCAGACAAGGGTATAGTCCCAGGCAAAGTGCCAGAGCTGGCAGCAGCCCGATCCCAGGAGGAAATGCTGGCGTACACCTTGTACCTACCTGAGAGTTTTTCCTATCAGAAGCAATAGAGTAGTAGACTGAGGAAACTTTCTTTTTGTTTCTTTTTTTTTTTTTTTTTTTTGAGATGGAGTTTCACTCTGCCACCCAGGCTGGAGTGCAGTGGCACAATCTCAGCTCTCTACAACCTCTGGCTCCTGAGTTCAAGCGATTCTTCTGCCTCAGCCTCCCAAGTAGCTGAGACTACAAGTGCACACCAACACGCCTGGCTAATTTTTGTATTATTAGTAGAGACGGGGTTTCACCATATTGGCCAGGCTAGTCTCCAACTCCTGACCTCATGACCCACCCGCCTTGGCCTCCAAAAGTGCTGGGATTACAGGCATGAGCCACCATACCCAGCAGACAACTTTCTTAAGAACGAAAAAAGCATGCTGGCTACTGCAAGAGAAATCACACTGAAGCTGGAGGGTACAAAAATAGTTCAAATAGGGAACTAAAAAAACTGAATTAGATCACCAGCATTATCTGATACAGATGGATAAATATTCAATTAAAACATTATAGACATTATAAAGAAACTGATTTAGAACACTTAAATATGAAACTCATTTTACATTTGAGACAGCATGACTCAAAGAGGTCCAATGACTTCCCTAGGATCACACAGATTGCATGTGGCAGATTTAGGTTGTTGAGGACATAGGGCTGCAAACTTTCAGCTCAGGGGACTTCTCATTTCTCTCAGCTGCCAGCAAAAGCTACACATGCTCAAATCACCCCAGAAGTCTGCAGAGATTGCCTGCTTCAGGATGATCCACGAGGTTCAGCAGCCACGCCACGTACAGGGGCACAGTTCTGTTCCCTTCCATAGCTGCATCTTTTCTACTACCCTAGAGATTGCTGGGCTCTTAACAATGTGATGTATCAATCTGACATGACTGCATTGGTTACCTGAGAAGACATCACATCGAAGACAATGCCAATTCAATTTTTGAGAATGTCTGGGTATTTAAACTAGAGGCTTAATGGGTTCTCAGATGACGCTTTTTTTTTTTTTTTTTTTAAAGAAAGCATATTTCAGGATTAACACATGATTCCTCAATACTTGTAAAACAGCCTGGGGGAAAAACTTTGGGACCTATTCATGCTATTCATCAGAATGAAAATTAGGTTTCTGGAGTTGGGACAAAGATATTGCTTGAAGTGTTACAATTCATCTGGAAGATTGTTCCAGGCACTGGGAACTACATGCATGGAAGCACTGAGGTGTGAAACACCACGAATGGAAAGAACATATACGCAGTTCAGAATTTGGGAAAAGAAAAGCAAAAAGCAAGAGGAAGAGATGTAGGTGGGGGCAGGTGGGTGGGGGAGCCAAGAGATGAGGTCCACATAGGTAGGCTAGAGATAGATCAGGAAGGGCCTTTCAGATGTTACTAAGCACATGAATTACTGTTTTATGGAAAAGAGAAACACTAAAAGGTTTTTACACAGGGGGAGCCACAATGAGCTTTGCAACATAGAAAGTTTAACTTGGCAACTGTGTGCAGCATGGACAAGGTGGTACAGGAGAGAGGCAATGGGAGGTATTGCAATAAAGCCTGGAGGTAGATAACAGAGCGCAGGCTGAGGCAGTTTCTGAATGAAAAGCAGAGAAGAAATTTTAAAAGTATTTGGTTGGTGGAAGAGAGAGGACTTGATCCAATTAGTAATTAACAGCAATGATTTTAGCGGTACCTGCAGTCCTGACTGTTGCGAAAAAGGATGCTTTCTAACCAGATTAGACTTGCAATTCTCCTTTTCCCTAGGATGCTGCCTGCCCAGTAAAAACAAGCAGTGTGTCTTTTCTTAGCAGATCAAGATCACTTACATATATACTGTACTCGAAAATAACTTGGCCGCTACTAATGTGGGGATTTGGGAATGGGAGGGGAAGAAGGAGGCGGAGGAAGAGATTATTCCCGAAATAGAAACAAGCCAGTGGCATACAGCTGAGTGAGCAGTCTGAAATAGTTACAAACAGCTCAGGAGGGGTTATAATTAGAAAACATTTCCATGGACCTCCATACAGCAAAGCTGTAGCTCTCTTACAACATTCAGTATGTCATTGTAGACTGCTGAAATGAGACTGGGTGCATTCAAACACCAGAGAGGAAAGGGAAAGTGTTTCTTACAAATCAAACAAGAAAAAAAGAAAAAGAAGAACAACTACTGCTACTCTTATTACAACCATCAAGGAAGACATCAAAGACAGAAAGAAGTGCTTTTTATCGGTTTTAGAAAACAGTCGCAGAAATGGTCTTTATTATAAAGGTCCTTTATTCCTTATAACCTCAATGGTTTAACCTGGTTCCAGGCACCTTTTGGAGCAGTGCCCCCCAATGAAAAAAGCAGCACCTCTATGGGTGATATTATAGGTTACATTAGACCCAAGGAGGCGGTGGTCAGGTGCGTTCCGATCAGAGCACACTGCATTCCAGAACCTCTTACTTTGATCAAGGACAGCCTCTCTTCCTTTTTAATAAACAAATATATTTATCTCTGCCGGGTGTGGTGGTTCATGCCTGTAATCCCAGCACTTTGGGAGGCCAAGTTGGAAGGATTCCTTCAGTCCAAGAGTTCAAGGCCAGCCTGGGCAACACAGTGAGACCTCATCTCTACAAAAAATTAAAAATCAGAGTCTGGTGGTCCAGGCCTATAGTCACAGCTACTCGGGAGGCTGTGGCAGGAGGAGAGCTTGAGCACAGACTGGGACCGCAGTGAGCTATGATCACGCCACTGCAGCACTTAGCCTGGGTGACAGAGCGAGATCCTGTCTCAGAAAATAAAAAAACAGAACCAAAAAAAGTGTGTGTGTGTGTGTGTGTGTGTGTGTGTGTGTGTATCTTAGTGTTCTACATCCTTGCAAATCAATAATTAAGGAAAAGAGAGAGGTAGTCATCGGCAGGTTCAATATAGAGATGGGGGATCTTTTATTGGAAGGTTAAGAGTTTTTTTTTGAAATCAGCTCTGATTCTTGACTTTTCCTATGAGATTCTGACCCACAACATCTGTCCTGTTCCAATCCCACCAGCCACACACGCACAGAAGATATTTTCCTATTTAGCAGTCTCTGGCAGTTGCAAACTTTCTCTATTTATCTCATCCCAAGCCTCAATTAAAGCAATTGCCCCTTTTTTTTTTTTTGGAGCAAGTTTCCTCCTCCCTTTCTTTTGCCCTGACTTTGATTCACCTGTCGATTGACATTCTTGCTTCATTACTTGCTGACAGCTCAAAATGCAACCCGGATCCCTCAGCAAATTACTTCTAATCATTGCCTTCCTTAACATTATCACTTCAGTGGACTGTCAGGGGCATTCGGCAGACTGCGGAAGATCAGAAGCCCGTTGTGGCTCTGAGCCCCATCATTTTTGGCCTTAAATCAGATACTGAGTTGCAGTGGATGCGCTACTGAATGCAGCCTTCAAGATTAGAGTGCTCGTCCTCCAGATGTTGGGAATCCTGGCTGCAGACAACTCGCAGCAAACCTCAGTTCCTCTCCAGAACTGGACTCAAAGGCTGTGGCCTCATATGATGACTGGGTGTTTAGATGGGGATGGGAGGTACAAAGACTCAGATCCCTCTATGCCATTTGAGTCATCTCGGAAGGGACAACCTAACTTCAGAGCCGTGGCACCGGCCGGGGCTTCAGTTGTACTTGCATCCCAGACCAAATTATCCCTCTGTCCCATGCCGGCTTTCCTCACTTTGATTCAGAAACTGTTTCACAGGGGGCCCTCCCCACCCCAAATCCCCTGCACTCAATCTTCACCTCAGTGTTCCCAGTATGACAGAAGGCAGCAGTGAAAAGTTCTGCCCTTTCACGTTTTGTGATTCATTTGCATATTGTTTCTTATGAAGAGAATCTGCCATTGTACCTGCACCACTGACACGAGTTTTTATTTGTTAGCTGGATTGTTCATTTTTGAATGCCTAGCAGCGTTTCCGGCCGTGGGCCCTTTTGCTTTCCTGGCCCACTCTCAGAGGCCTTGCCATTATTCACCAGGTGGCAGGTGTTCATTAAGAGACAGAAAACATGGGGCCAGTTGTAAGGGGATTTACATTTTTATTAAACTTCTTAGACTTCAGCTTGATTTTTTTTTTAAGAATTGGTCTCATTTTTCCAAATTGTGCACCTGTGCTCATGGCTGCCTCTGGGCTGAAGCTCATTCTTTATTTTTCTAATCTCGAGCTAAGTGGGGTATGTGTGGATATTGAGTAACCAGTGCCAGAGATTTCACAGTATCCCATGCCACTGTTTTGTTTCAGAAAAATGTTATTGCTTATTGTTATTATTATCTACAAGTCTGGCCAGAAACTGAGTCTTGTCTGATTAGTGCTACATGCTACAGGCAAGCCCACAGGGTTACTTAACTTCCAGCAAGCACATGTATTAAACGGGGAGGTTGTAAAATGTAGATTCCTGGGCACCATTCCTTAGTGACCCTATTCAGTGGGTCTACGGTTAGGACAAAGCATCTGAAATTTCCTCAAGCATGTCAGGTGACAGAGGTTCAACTTTTGTAAAAGACTAAAACACTTGGTACTATGTTGTATGCTTTCTCTACAAAAGAACCACCCCATGTGGTAATTAAATGCACAGTTAAAGGCTTCTAAATAGGCAAGAGCTGAGCTGCATTTAATACATTTTTAGCTAGACCCATGTAGACCAGATACAGTGAATAAAAATGGTAAGTGTTCAAGTGGACCAGCGTTATCATCTATGAAATGTTGCCAGGTATTAAATCTTACTTCACTAGTTCCTTCATATCACTCTCTCACTTCCTGGTACCAAAATTTTGCATCTATTAGATATTGTGAACATAGGAAATGAGAACTTTAAACTGGTGAGTTTTTTTCTTTTATGTCTGGAATATAAGGAAAAGAGAATTGGGGTCCCACTGCTATTTACCTTGGCTTTTCTTTTTTTTTTTTTTTTTGAGATGGAGTATCGCTCTGTTGCCAGGCTGGAGTGCAGTGGCGCGATCTCGGCTCACTGCAACCTCTGCCTCCCGGGTTCAAACGATTCTCCTGCATCAGCCTCCCAAGTAGCTGGGACTACAGGTGCGCGCCACCATGCCCAGCTAATTTTTGTATTTTTAGTAGAGACGGGGTTTCACCATGTAGGCCAGGGTGGTCTCAATCTCTTGACCTTGTGATCCGCCAGCCTCGGCCTCCCAAAGTGCAGGGATTACAGTTGTAAACCACCGTGCCTGGCCAAGCATTTTGTTTTTTAAACTAGTGTGAGTCTAGGGACATAACAAAGACCTACCCACACACTGAGGTAGAGAGAATGCTAGCGGTCAGGAGAGTGAAGGGGGCAAAACCTTTCACGTGGAATTCTTTGAACACCTATTTATGCTTCTGACTTCAAGTGCTGTGATCTGAGAGAACTGTAGCCGTTCTTGTGGTGATCACGATCAACTAGGATGTCCCAATAGTCCTCCCTTTTCCTTCTAGGATTTCCCAAGTCTTTAACAACCAACTTCTTTCAAAAAGAATAAAAACCTGAATTCCTCTTAAGAGGTAAATTGGAAATTCCTCAAAATGTTCCAATGATGGAATGCCTAGCATTCCAGAGAATACCCACATTGCTTTCTGCAGACATTCTTCCCTCTGAATTATGAAGGACAACAGATCCAAATTCCTTCATTTACTGCACTATAAATTTAGGATGTAGCACTGCATTGTGAATATTACATTGTTAGGTGCCAGAGGAAAACCAAAAGGTAATAAGAAATATATGACTCTAAATTAAGATGAAAGTGAAGAGCAAAAGAAGCCTTATTCGGGCACCAAAGAAACACATCTTCTGACAGTCCCCTCACCCTCAGTCCGTACATTTACTGTAGTGTGAAATAATAAACTGTAGCTTGAGAACTCAGTCACCAGAATTGCACATGTCTGCATCTCAGTAAAATGAACCGATCACAAAAGATTCAGAAGCCTACCGGACAAAGCGAAGTAACATTCAAAACCATGACAGAAGACCTCATGATTTTCAAATTTGTATCCTTGAGACAAAAGCTCATAGCTCAAAATTTGCAATCTTATCACTAAAACCTTATTTCTGAAAATAGAAAAACAACTGTTTCAACATACTTTAGAATATTAAGGCTATTAACCACAATTATTCAATAATATGTGTGATTGAAAAGGGGGAAGGGAGAAGTGAAATATTCTCCTTTCAGACTGGAGGTTTTCTCAAGGTTAGTACTTTAACACAATTTTTGAGATCTTTTTCATTAAAAATAATACTAACCAATGGAAACAATCACAGAAGTGCCTTGTCAATTGAAGAGAGAATAATAGTACTTTATATTATGTGATAGAGACAGGAGAACAGCACAGAAGGGAGGAACTGGTTTCTCCGGAAGCTGAGGTGGCAGGTTATCAAGCAGTCTTCCCAAATGAGAATTCATTTGAACCTCACAGATCACTGGCAGTGGTTGGTCAAAGGTGAAGTAAGAAAGATGATTTAAACCAAAGAAGATCTTGAGCAAAGGTATGGAAATATGAAAATATATGGCAATTTTAGGATGCCATGATCCAAAATGGTTAAGATGAATTAAAGAGACATCTGTAGAAATGGCAGGTGCTATCTGCAAAAATAAAGAAAAAATGATAGGGATTAGGTATCACACTAAGGGGCTCCATTTCTCAAGGAATAATTAATTATGTAATTACTGAGAATAATTGGTAGCTTATTTACTTGGGACTGATATGATCAGATCTAATTCATCAAGTATAGCATTGGATACATACAGAGGACAGATTGTAGTAGGGAGAAAAGCAAGGATACCATTAATAAGCTACTGTCATATAAAAGATAATAAGGTCTGTGACTAGATCACTGAAGAGAAATTAATGGGGTAAAAAGATACATTTCAGATGAAAAGTCAACATAATTTAGAAATAAATTAGAAGTCTATTAATAGAACCTAATACTGAATAAATTTTTTTTCCTTAATTTTTTTAAAGAAAAAGTAAGGCAGGTTCACTTTAAACTTACGGACAACCAAAACTTTTACATCTCATTTAGTGTAAAGCTCTGTCCGTCCAAAACTCCCATACCCATACCCAGTACTGGCAAACTTGATTTATCTAATAAAAATTCAGGATTTTACATTCATTTCTTTTAAAGTTTCTTTTGTTCAATTTTATTTCTTCGCTTAGGCTACCAATACAGTTTCAATCTTGATCCGTCATCTGTTATTACTTAAATATTCTAAGTATAAAACATTTAATTTTCATTAATTATTATATGACACTGGATAAATGTAGACAGTATAGTACTCCAATCTCTTAAAAGACTTCATTTGGGGTCAACATAGAGCCAACGATTAATATTCTCTCTATACTATGTTCTATAGTTTTGATTTTAGCAAACACTAACTGCAGAATCATAAAAAATTTGAAAGACATATAGGTCAAGTCTCTGCTGAAGAACATTTCTATACCTAACAAATTCTCAGACAAAAGTCCACACAAATTTGCGAATTTATGGCAGAGGGCTGGAGCCAGGTATTTGCTTCTCAGACTTGCCATTCTTAGAGACGTATCTCAGTTCTTTTGTTCACAAGATAGGAAGAATTTTGTTAATGACTCTTCTTTAGCTTACAGTTTGTGAATAAAGACCAAAGTCATCTTTTCAACTATGCATTCAGTCCTGGATCTGAGAAGGGAGGTAAGAGCCAGAGGCCTTGATCTGCAGTATTCACGGTGAAGTTAGTCATTTTTAGTGTGCTCAAAACACATAAGGGAGGAGTCATAGAGCAATGTGGTAACTTTTTGGAAAAGATAATATGTGTCTGTAAATTAAAATGATTCTTAAAAATAAAAGCAGCAGAACCCAATAGACTCCTAAAAAATCAAGAATTTTCATTTACAAGCAAATAGTTATAGATGTAAGAATAGCAGAAGAGAGGTAAGCTAATTAGTAATAAGCAAAAATTTTCTCCTTATATGGCCTTTTCTCAAGCAATAACTTTAAAAAACTCACAACATATTTCAAACATCAGCGACTCTTCAAGGAGACAGTTATGTGGTACCTGGGTTACCTTTGTATTGTAGTGAACAGAAAATTCTTCATACAATGAACAGAACCAAATATTGCTAATGAGTTTTTAATACTCAGAATATGTAAGTGATAGATATATATATTTTTAAGTAATCAGAACAGTGAAGAAAGAGAAGAAAATTCAGGAAGATATGACCTTTATGATTCATTAGCTTCTCCTTTGTTTGCCGCAGGTACAGGCCAAACTTTCACCTTGGGTCTTGGCTAGTCACATGGGAAACCCAGAAGCAATAAATGGTGTGCAACTACTATTTGTATGAATAAACCTGTTATCTTTTCAGTCAATTGAATCTCTAAGGAGTGAGATTCAACAAACGGTGATACAACAAGGCATGACCTCTACCACTTGTCACATTTGATGTACCTGACATAGACTCCAGAACAGCAAAATTCTCACCAGCAAGATAGATACACCCTGTCTTCAAGACATAAGGAGGCTTCACAAACGCAGTCTGAAGTGTCAACCAGATATAGGGATATGGAATTTTTCTTTTCAGACTCCTGCACTATTTATTTTGCTGAGGGCAATTTCCCAGAAAACCAGATTAGGGCTTACTTGTTAGCTATTAGGTGAAGAATTTTGAAAATAATTTCCTGTGCATACTGATGGACCTATTAAATCCAGTTGAATGATGAAAGTTACACAACGAGAGTTGAGCTCCTAGATGGGAAAAACTTAATTTTGAAGTATATTTTTTTCCCACAACAAGATACAGAAATGAAGAACTTATAGGCAACCTGAATGCAGTGTAGCCTTAATTTCTAATAAATATCAAAATCCTTAAAACTCTTTTGCTCTCCAACGATATTATATACAAGACAATTTTTCTCATGTGGCATTGAAGTCCCTTGATTTAAGAATTAACCGTCCTTCTGTGGAAGGATACTCAATTATTTCACTGTAGGTATGGTAAGTGTTTTCTGGTTATTTCTTCAGGAAGTGATGATGGATCTGGGTAAGTCAATGACTAGAAGCCCTTGTGAAGAGGTACATACATCTACGAAGGGCTTAGAGTGGCAGTTCGTGGCTGTTATCATTTGGCCATCGTAATGGCAGCTTCATGCACTAGCATTTCTGGGGCAATATCTATTGAGCTATCCAGTTTAATAATAAGAATTATACTTTATGAAATTATATTATGTACCAGGCAGTATGTATGCTAGATGGTTTCTTTCTACCTTTACATAACTCCTAAGAGAAACTCCTGTTACTCACATTTCATAGATGAGGAAACTAATGCTGAAACAGGTTAAGAAATTTGAGCAGGATCACCCAGCAAAGGATTCAAACTCAGAAAAATTTCACTCCAGAAGCAGCCCTCTTACTCATGACTCCACATGATCACTTTGTTAGATAATGTGTGCCAGACAATGGAGCCCTATTGTTGAACAGGAAAAGCGGGTCAGCTTATCTATAGAAGGATTGGACTTCTTTGTCTGGGCTGGTACCGTACACAAATCAACTTCTCAAAAAGAGCATCTGGCATCTTGCATATACCAGAAGAGATCATCTGTATTTGCTTAACTTTGAAAAAAAATTATCAAATTCTGTGATTTCATGTCACCTCTAACTAGGTTGTGTCTGGTATTAGACTCGCCAGAGGGAGTACAGCTGGTGGGGGCTCTGCAATGCACAGTCCTAATTTAATTTATTATCAGGAACATCTTCCTAGAGATCACTTAAAAACCTACTTGTCTCATAAGAATTCATTAAATAGTCTAACGATCTATAAAAAGTAAGAATTAATTGACAAAGAATAATGCTCTGCATTTCGAGTGTTCTCTTCAAGAACATATCTGCCCACTCCCACTCCCCCATCCTTGCTAATTCCTACTGTATTTCTTTTAACACAGGATTTTATAGATCTGCTTCAAAGTCAGAACTAAGAAGATTGTCAGGTATTGAATTCATACTAAGGAAACCCATCTTGTGATTCTAATCCTCCGTCTTGCTTACTTCACACTTCTCGCATTTTGTACAACTTAAGAAAAATGGAAGGAGTTACACATTTCCAACTCTCGGCCCATCAGTTGATTTTGCCTATCTATTTACATGGTAATAAAATTCTTAAAAGTGTTATGCTTATATATGTATATACAACATATGAAAGAAAAAACTTATACCCACATGCAATATGAATATAACTTCGTTTCAATTTCTCTGTTTAGAATTTAAAGGCTATTTCTACTGAATTTCATGTTTTATCTTTGAACCAGATTCATCCTGTATATGCCAATCTATATAATTTGTGTTGTTTCTACCAAAAGAGGGATTTTACCAAGAGAAGGTACTGGGCTGACAAGGTTCCGTCACTTAAACACAAATAAAAAATACTATTATTTTTAAAATTAAAAAATAAAGACAAAGCAGAGACACTCAAGTTTCAGAAGTAATATTTCCCAAAACAAAACATATGATAACTTTACATTTTCTGTCGGGATCCTGAAAAAATTTGATCAAATGTTCAATAAATGGGCTGATTATTTGATATCAGACTTTAATCAAGGTTAAATGAGGGCATGAAGAAGTGAATGAAGACAGGGATATATCCCCATTGCCAGATAGTAAAGCAGTGCCCCCTAATCAGAGTGAGGTGCTACCAACATCATAATACTTATTAAATTGTTATGTATTTGCATAGGCATTCACCCACCAACACACACAGACACACATACATACACACACACAGACACACACACATACACACACACACACACACACACATATATGGGTGCAGAGCATGGGAATAGGATCCTTGATCTTATTGCTCTCTCGATGTAGCACCCAGGCTAGTGCATGCCCCCTCAGAAAAGCTCAGCAATTCCTTGAATAAACGAACGCATGCTTTGAGACAACTTTTTAATTTGTAATTTTTAATTTAATTTTTTTTTGAGATGGAGTCTCACTCTGTCGCCAGGCCGAAGTGCAATGGCATGATCTCAGCTCACTGCAACCTCCGACTCCCGGGTTCGAATGATTCTTCTGCCTCAGCCTCACGAGTAGCTGGGAGTATAGGTATGCGCCACCATACTCAGCTAATTTTTGTATTTTTAGTAGAGATGGGGTTTCACCACACTGGCCAGGATGGTCTCAATCTCCTGACCTCGTGATCTGCCCACCTCGGTCTCCCAAAGTGCTGGGATTTTAGACGTGAGCCACCACGCCCTGCCTTTAATTTTTTACTCACCATTTATTTACATGCATCTTTCAAGAATAACAATTTTGTGTGTGTGCGTGTGTGTGTGTTTCTGCTAAGGATACTGAAGTAGAATGGGAAGAGTAAAACTAAAAAATGGAAACCACGAATATCTACCACATAAAAAGACAAACCTCCCAAGGAAAGTTGAAAAAACAAATCCAGAGAGTTATTCTGATATTCCCGTTTGAAACATTCAGATGGCTACCTAATGTTTCTGCTTTTCCTCTAGTATGCTAGAGACTCTGACAGACTTTTATAGTTCCCTGAGACTCTTTACAGGTCTTCTGATCGCTTTGGCAAAAGCTATTTGGAACTCTCTTCCTGTTAGTTGAAACACGCCTCTTAAAAAGCAGGTCAATAGGATTGTCAATATCTTCTTCTATCTAATATGGCTCCTAATTTTAGCCATTTCTGTTAAGTCTCTTACAGAGGGAAAAAAAAGTAATCAAATAATAGTGAAAAATATTCATCCCCAAAATTCACATTTATACTAAAATGCTCAGTGTCACTTTAAACTATTTTTTTTGGAAACCCAAAAGAACAAACAAAAACAGACTCAGGCTAAAGAATAAAACACCCGGGGTAGAATTCTTTCTGACAAGTTTAAAAAACAACACTAATATACAGTAAGGATTTTTTAAAGCACTTCTATATAGGGAAATTATTCCAATGTCATATCTATGCATTTGTCTTTTATCTCTTGCTTCCAGCAACTTCAAGTTCCAACAACTGTCCCTCACCCCAACAGCCCTTCTCCTATCCTCAACACCTACACACTAGTCACACAGATTCCCTTGAAAATTTATTCACAATGACATCTGGAAAACACAAAGCCATTTCCATTCAATTAAATAAACACAGCAGTTAACCTTCAGTAAAAGAAGTGGCCATTCGTTTTTATAGGTGGCTGTAAACAGACTTTGAGCTTCACAAAGCCAAGATCAATAGAGTGTTGGCAAACAATAATAATCTCATGCACATTCTATCGACAGGTACTCAGAAAATACAGTTTGATCTTGATGGGCCTGATGATTGGGCCCTTGGCCTGCCTTTTGCCTTTCTCTGAGCGAATGTCAAAATGTCAAGAAAATGCTTCAGTGGGAGTGAATTTCTCTACAGAGTCTTCTGAGGAACCAAATTGGTCAAGCTCTGACATTGGAGTGATGGAAAACCTTCCATCAGTGGAGAAAAAGCTGAACCTCGAGGGAGGAAGCTGCTATAGCTGGTGATGGTAGTGCCACAGCTGGCCAGGAGGTGAAACAGGGTTGTGTCACCTGCTACTGTCAACTGCATCCATCTACTATAATCACTATTGTCATTTTGGAGCAAGGACAAACAATATCACAGATGCAGACACTGGTTAATTATACTGCTCCTGCCAGGTTGAGATTGGTTCCTAGTACTCTACCTAGACCACCCTTGGATGCTTGCCCTTGATCTAACCTTCATATATGAATCTATTTCTCTCTCTCTCTCTCTTTTTACTTCTCTCCATATTCTCATACCCGCATCTCTCCAGATTCTCATACCCTCATCTCTCCCCATTTCTGTTTTCATTCTTCCTTTACAGAATATACAAATTATTGCAAATAAACAAACAAGCAAGTAGCCTGCAAATGATGAAAAAGAGCCCTAGACCAGAAACAGAGGCCTAAGGTCTAGTGTCCCTTTTGTCTCAAACTTGCTGCGTGGCCCTAGACGGACCATGCTTCTATCTTAAGAGTTCCGATCTTCTGATCTGAAAAACAGATTGAGGCTTGGCTCATATGGTCTCGAAACCTTTTTGTTTTAATATTGGAACTGGATTGTGAGAGACAGAAGACTTGAGTTGGAATTACAGTTCATCTGTTTATTAGCTGGGAGGCTGTTTACTTTTATGATCTCTAGTTTCCTCATTTGTATAAATGAGGATGATCACTGCTAATTCATAGGATTATTGAAAATTAAAGAAGGTAATACGAAGGCACAAGAGTCTTTTTGAAAGAAGAGTTGATTCTTATTATAAATCTGATTGATGGAAACATTAAAGGAGAGAAATTATCAACATAAACATACCCCAAGTAGTCTTTGCAAGCCTGCAACAGAGGCACTGAAGGTTTTCCAAGAATCCAACCTGATTCTCCTCATAGTAAAAAGGTACATAAATAAGAATTTTTATCATTTTTATAAAATAAAATACTATGAATTAGATTTATACAATATTTGCCACATGCCAGGCATTGAGCTAGTCTTTTGTGTAACTTAGCTCTCTGAATGTTCTTGACAATCCTAAGAAGTAGGTACTATTATTGGTTCCACTATATAACTACTTATACTATACTCTATTAACTGTTATGAGTTTTAATTTACAGCAATCGATCATAGAGGAGTTAAAAGTCCCAAAGGGCCAGCAACTTGGACTTGAACTCAAGAATGTGTGACTTAAATGTCTGTGAGTTTAACCCCTAAGCTATGGCATTTAAGAAATTTCAAGGGAGACTTTTGATGTCTGACAAACCACCCTATATTTTCCCATGAAAGCTATATCCTTATAAATAAACAACAGTCAGCTTGCTGCCAATCATTTAGCTTTTGAAGCTTAATTATTCACATGATTATGCTCATCATCAAGGAAAAAAATAGAAAAAGGAAACCAGGACCCTGCCTCTGTCAATTGCCTATATTTCTTCCTTTCCGAAAGCAAATTATCACCTGCATAATCCCAAAAATATTGGGGAGGGGAGGAGGAATTAGAAGGACTAGTATTTTTACATACCGCTTTGTGAAGAAACATGCTGATGGAATAAATATAAACCCTGAATTCAGTGGTATTGCTTCAGAGGCTCTGAGAATGTGTCAATAACTTAGTAACTAAGATCTTGACTCAGGAACTAGAGAAACTTGAGTTCAACTCCCAGCTTTCCTGTTAACAGTTTTAGACCTTATATGACTTATACAAATCTCCCTGAAGAGTAAAATAATTGAATGTAAGTCAGGTAGTTAATGTGAATTTTAAATAAATTAATATATGTGAAATGCTAGGCTTGGTTAGCAAAGTACCAAACACATAGTAGATGCTCAGTAAATGTTATTCATAATTATTAGTATCTACATACATTCTTTTACTTTCTTTACTTCTTTATCCAATTCTTAAAACCAATTGCTATAAAGATAAGGAGGTAAATCTGAATGCTGTTATCTACCTACATATAGCCTTTTAGCTCAGACTTTGAGGAATTAATATTTGTTTTCATGAGTATTTGTTTTAATTTATGTTAGTTAATCTATGTTAATTAGCAATCTCCCACAATCCCATACTATAGTCTCTGTATGTGTGTCTGTGCCTGTGTTTTAAATAACTATATGTTTTATAAATTATTCCACTCTCTGGAAAGAAAGTAGACATGCATTTCAACACTTGGACAATTTGAGTTTCTTATACAATCACTTTGATTCTAATGAATTCATTTTCTGTGTATGAAGATCTTGTGTCAGCTTCGAGAGGAGTGCAACTGTGACTCAGTATTAGTGAAATCAATCATTAAAACAAATTGCCATCTACAGCCTTCCTATCAGAAGCCAAGCAATGAAGAGGTTGTTTGGATCAAGGTTCAGTTAGCTTCATTTCAACTTTATATTTAACTACACTGAGAAAGAATATTTCAGAGCCAGCGGAAAGGCCATTTGTTTGTGTCTCCTCTGAGCCAGCGTTGCATCTGACTCTAGTATTGGCGTGTTCATGCCATGTTTACCACACGCTAGCCATCTCCCATGAATGCAATTTATTATGAGATGAATTCTACCAGAAAGTGGTTATGCTCAGTTGGCCTGACTGTGAGGTGGTGAGAGCAACAGACACTTTCATCCTGTTATTCAGTAGGCAAACCCTGGGGAAGGAAAAGTGGAAGGGTGCTTTCTAATGCAATTCTCATTCAAGCAGTTCTCCTCCTGCAGAAACAAGCACATTGACGTTCTCAACCAGAACTTAACTGTTTTAGTACTGGTCCTAGGTATCAACTAGTCTTCTTCCAGTCATTTGAAATTTTCCTATTTGGGAATGCAATGTCGCTAAGGTATTGCTAATTAGTCTCAAGTATTATCATGTTAGCAAAGCAGTGATCAGAGGTAGACCCAACAGGTTGGGATAAAGATGGAGCTTGGAAAGGAAAACCAAAAGAGAGAGATAATCAGAGAAGACCCATAGTCCAAAATGGAAAGTGAAAGACTATTCCTATTTCTATGGCAAATTCTTTACACAGTTTCACTAAAACCCCCATATGCCAACCTGGGGTAGTTGCTATGTTTGCTACACATGGTAGAGCAATAAATTGGTGATGGACATTTTACTCTGGGGCATGAGAAAGAATCTGTAGCCTGAGTCTTTAGGACAAGCCAAGACATCTTAGGTGTTCATTCAGAGTTGGAGCTAACTGACTGAAACACCTCAAGCAAAATCCCTTCTCCATACCATTCTGATTAGAAATCAAAAGTTAAAACCAACTCTAACAATGGCCAGGTGTGGTGGCTCATGCCAGTAATCTCAGCACTTTGGGAGGCCAAGGTAGGTATATCACCTGACGCCAGGAGTTCTAGACAAGCCTGGCCAACATGGTGAAATCTCATCTTACTAAAAATACAAAAATTAGCCAAGTGTGGTGGCAGGCGCCTGTAATCCCAGCTACTTAGGAGGCTGAGGCAAGAGAATCACTTGAACCCAGGAGGTGGAGGTGGCAGTGAGTGGAGACTGCACCATTGCACTCCAGCCTGGGTGACAAGAGCGAAAGTCGGTCTCAAAAGAAAACAATGTGTAACTGAAGTATTAGAATTGCATGCTCAATTTAGACAGCTATCCCTCTTGCTTTAGCACTCAGGTCTGACCAACTTTCTCTATTTTTCAAATTTGACCTTTCTAAATCTATTTCTACCATAGACTACCTCCTTATGTGGCTCTACAGCACCAATGCAAGAAGGAAATATCACTTAATCCCATTTAAATTATCTTTGGCCTTCTAAATGCTGAGGGAAGATTCTTAAAGAATGCAGTTGAAAATAAAAGCAAATCAAGGTAGTGAGCATCAAAATGTGGTTCACTAATCAACTTAAAACAGCAAGTAAATGGAGCAGCTTTGTCAGAAAACACCATGGGTTGGGCCCAGTGGCTCATGCCTGTGATCTTAACTCTTTGGGAGGCTGAGGAGGGAGGAATGCTTGAGCCCCGGAGTTTGAGCCCAGCCTAGGCAACATGGTGGGACCTCCGTCTCAAAAAAAAAGAGACAAAAAATTCACTAGGTGTGGTGGCGTGCATCTGTGGTCCCAGTGACTTGGGAGGCTGAGGCAGGAAGATCACTTGAGCCCAGGATGTGAAGGCTGCAGTGAGCCATGATCGCATTATTGCACTCCAGCCTGGGTGACAAAGCAAGACCCTTTCTCAAACAAAAACAAAAACACGATGAAACCTGCATCCTCACTCTACATGTAACTCTGAAATGATAACAGCAAAATCAGAAAAGAGAAGGACGTGAGATCTACATGGTGAAGTCTGATAACAAAGGAGTAGTGCCTAGAAAACTTGTTACTAGTGCAAGGACTGCTCTAGAAATTTTTCTGAATACAATGAATGTCCTCTTATCTATGCAAGCCACCTAAGCACAGAGAATGGATTATATTAATAAATAGACCAAGAGAGAACTTTTTTTTTCCTTTGATGCTTTGAAAGACTGAGAGAAATTAAAGGTGGCGTGGGGGTAAGTAAGCCTTTTATGCCATGTTGTACCTGCCTGATCCTCCTATCTTAAAATTACTCTAAGCAAGAAATAGCCTCAATGGGGTTTGCTAGGCAACTCTGAAACCTAATATTAAAAGCCAGGCAACGTCTCCTAATATTAAACTGGGCCTACATTTGGTAGCTGACGGAAATAGAAATAGAACCTAGAGGCTTCTGCTCACTTCAGCTCTTTACACCTTAGGAATCACTTGTGCCCCATTTTCCCAGAATCAATTTGAGTCCTGCACACACTACCAGGACATTTCGCCATCCAGTATCTACATAGTGAAAATAAGCATAATTATAGAAATAAAAGAAATAGGAAATGTCTGCCGGTAAAGGAAATAAAGATAGTTTAGTCAAATCACCACACTTAATAGATGTGAAAACTGAGGCCCGCAGAAGAAAGCTTCTCATAAATTTTATCAATAGCAGAACTGCAAATTTCTAGATCAGCATACTTTCCCACTGAAGTATATTAAAATATATTTTAAAAATCTTAGTGCAGTAAGACCCACATTTGTCATTTACTGGGGAGCAAGCTGGCCTGAAAGGAATTGAAGTATATCCTTTTTACACCTAAACTTAAAGTCAAATTATTCCATTCATATAATTTTTTTTTTAAATAGAGTTTCGCTCTTCTTGCCCAGGCTCGAGTGCAATGGAAGAATCTCGGCTTACCGCAACGCCCACCTCCCGGGTTCAAGTGATTCTCCTGTCTCAGTCTCCTGAATAGCTGGGATTACAAGCACCCACTACTATGGCTGGCTAATTTTTGGTATTTTTAGTGGCAATGGGGTTTCACCACGTTGGCCAGGCTAGTCTCAAACTCTTGACCTCAGGTGATCCACCCGCCTTGGGCTCCCAAAGTGCTAGGATTACAGGCGTGAGCCACCGCGCCTGGCCAATCTTTTAAAACTATAATGTATATCTCTTTTATGAAACTGGGTATAATTTATCATTTCCCCTACAATACTTTTAAAAATGCCATTGCACACTAAAGTTTAGGAAGAGCCCAAAGGTCACTGGAGTCTCTAAATATCTGGGACCTGCAATGCTTGTTGAGTTCTTATTTGGTTTCACAATGATTTTCTTATCTCAGCACAGAAGAGGCCCTCAGTTAATATTTGTTCAGTGAGTGAATACCTACTTTTCCTCCTAAAGACTCGTGAGTCTTTTCCTGCTACTATTAATTCTACTACCACTCCGGGATTCAAATGTATTTTTTCTATTCTGCCTTGAACAAAACACTAAGATGGTGATCCTTTTATCATTGAGCATAAGGTTGATGTAAATAGGTTCCAGGTGAACATTTTAGGTTTCTTTTGCATTGAGAAAACCCCGTGACAGTTTGTCTCTAGGTTTTGTCTTAGGTTTTGCCACTCTGTATTTTTGGCTTGCATTTTGGTTTTATAAAATGACAGACATGTCATGGGAGGGACCGTAGAGATTATCCAGGCCAATCCCTAACTCAGTGCAGGAATCCCCTTGCTAGCATCCATGGTGTACAGTAACTCAGCCTTTCCTTGTGTATTTGAGTTACTCCCTGGGGCAGTGGAGATAATGTGTGTGGCGACTTATGCCTAGTGTTCCATTATTGGAACACTAAACATGTGGGAATTACTTCTAGCCTACTGCTCAAGGTCATTGCCACGGTCTGATTTTTTACTCATGCAAAAATTCAAAAAAATCACAACCTCTGGCATAAATGGGTTAAGAGCCGGAATGCCTGGGCTCAAATTCCAGCTCTGCCATTCATTTCTACATTACATGTTCTTGGAAATTTACTTCACTCTATACCTCAGTTTCTTCATCTGTAAAATAGAAATCATAATAATTATACCTACCTCACATGGATGTTGTGAGGATCAAATAAGAATGCAGAGTGCTTGTTTACAATAGCAAAGACTTGGAACCAACCCAAATGCCCATCGATGATAGACAGGACAGGGAAAATGTGGCACCATGGAATCCTATGCAGCCATAAAAAACGATGAGTTCATGTCCTTTGTAGGGACATGGATGAACCTGCAAACCATCATTCTCAGCAAACTGACACAAGAACAGAAAATCAAACACCGCATGTTCTCACTCATAGGCGGGTGTTGAACAATGAGAACACGTGGACACAGGGACGGGAGCATCACACACTGGGGTCTGTTGGGGGGACATAGGAGAGGGACAGTGGTGGGTGGGGAGTTGGGGAGAGAGAGCATGGGGAGAAATGCCAGATATAGGTGATGGGGAGGAAGGCAGCAAATCACACTGCCATGTGTGTACTATGCAACAATCTTGCATGTTCTTCACATGTACCCCAGAAACTAAAATGCAATTAAAAAAAAAAAAAGAATGCAGAGTGCTTAGAACTGGAACACTCCGAGAGCTATGCACATTATCAATTTCTACTACTACACCACTACTACTTTCATTACTTCTGTTATGGAGCCAAAATATATCTTCCCATAACTTCCATCCACTGGTCCAGGTTCTTTCTTCTAGAGTTAGGCTGATTAATGAGAATTGCTTCTCTACATAACAGGTATTTAAATAATTCATGACAGCTGTCATGTCCCGCCTTAAGCTTCCCTTATATTGACAGAACACCCAGAGCTTCTGCAGCTCCTTATCTCATGGCTGTCTCTCATCACTCTTTCCTGTGAATAATCAGAGCTTCCAGTTGTGAGCCAGGCACTGTGCTGAGCTGTTTACTTGCATTATGTAATCCAATCCTTAGGTCAAGCCAAGGAGGAAGCTTCCATCCTCATTTTGTCAATGAGGTAACTGACTTGTCCAAGGACTCATAGTGGTTGAACTGGAATTTGATTACAACTCATTTCACCATATTGGACATACCTCACTTTCTGTCTCTGTCTTTCACCCTCCCTCTCTCCCTTTATCTCTCTCTCCCCTCTTTAAATGTGGCAGCAGGAGGTACACAAGACTCTTGATGACACCTAATAAGGACACAAACAAGGATGGTTTCTACCATTAACATATTTGTTAAATTAATAAATATTAACTGAGTGCCTCTTCTGTGCTGAGATCAGGAAATCATTGTGAAACCAAATAAAAACTCAACAAGCAATTCTCCTGCCTCAGTCTCCTGAGTAGCTGGGACTATAGGCGCATACCACCAGGCCCAGCTAATTTTTGTATTTTTAGTAGAGACAGGGTTTCACCATGTTAGCCAGAATGGTTTCGATCTCTTGACTTCGTGATCCACCAGCCTTGGCCTCCCCAAGTGTTGGAATTATATGTGTGAGCCACCATGTCCAGCCCCTGTCTATTCTTTTTTTTTTTTTTGACAGACTTTTCCCTCTTATTAGTAAAATAGTTATAAACCTGTTTTGTTTGGTTTCCTTTTGTCTTTTTCTTCCTTTTTTTTTTGTTTGCATATACTTTCTACTCTTCTGTTGAGTGCCCCAAACCTACCTTTGTTAATAAAGTCTCCACTCAGACAGAAGTTAGAACTAAGCAAATAAAAAATAAGACTTCTCATCAAAAGGCCCGTCTGGCATATCATCTCAGAGAACAGGAAGTATGTGTTTCTGAGCATGGGGGTTCAACTTTTTCAATCACTATCGCATAAACAGAGAAATACACTGATGGTAAAATAAAGTGCTATATTTCTCTACATTTTGAGTTATTTTCATCAGTTTCAATCAATTTATCATAGTATTTATCAACAAAAATTAAAATTATATGAAGTGATTAATGAAAGCACATTATTGTAATAGTGCCCAGCCTTAGGATATTACCGTTATGAAGGGCTCCCTCACAGATGGGTTCCATTGGAAAATAAATAGTTCAAGAAGCATCTAGAAGTCATGGCAGCAGCAGCAGCAGCAGCAATTCAGGAGGCAGCTACAGCAATACGAGTAACAACAGGAGAAATATAAGCAATAATTGTGCCAAATTCTCTAGCATTTTGATGGGATTTTTCACCTCTGCCATAATCAAGTTCTTAAAGCAAGAAGTGAGAAAAAAAAGAGTAAACATCTTAAGAGTACAACGAAGCAAATGGGAAAATGGAAGGAATATGTGGCAGATGTAATTAATAAAAACAATGTTCACATCTATAATAAAGATGGCAAAAATGATAACATCATTGTAATAGTTAAAATGGCTCCTGATAATGTAGTCCTTATGATGTGCTAAGATAGGGCTACAGGCGCCCCTTGCATATCATACCTATTCCTGGCCTACGAAATAGATAATAATCATCCCCATTATACACACGAAGAAACCAAGATACAGGAAAACTAAGAATCTTGTTCCAAAAGATGCATCTAGTAAGTAGAACTATCATAAATAGATTCTAGATCTTTCTCACTCCAAGGCCATGTTTTTAAGTTCTACTGTCTACTGCCTTCCACTACAGACTGAGCAGGAAATATTATAGAAATGTTCTTCAGTGTCCAGAGTTGTTTTCCATATTTTTTTCTAATTTGTTTTCCTCTCAAAAATGGTGAACCATATTTCTGGTTGATGATCTTTCAACTGAATACTGCCATTCAATTGCCAACCAACGACCGCAGTGTAATGTTATCTTTGACTTTGTGCTTGCAAACACACTGACAAGAATTACTACTTCCATTAATGAAATCTGCGTAGAAGGAAAGTGGGCTGACTATAGACATATGTTAGATTTATTTGTAGAAAGAGAAGGCCAAAGGACAATCTAAGCTCTCTGGATGAAGGTTTTGCATGGGTTCAAACAGAGACAAATAATAAGGGAACTGAGAAATCACAAGGCACACAGCAGTAAAATGTGCCAAACTCTAAAGACCTAAATTGTGTTGTATTTATGTTGTAAGTAGAGCTTTATTTTCAGGAAAATGTCATCTGCCACGTTAAATTAATGTTCTTTATTTACATGGTATTGTTTGGATTTGATTTGTAAAATTTCAGTAACTTTCTGGTCATGCAAGAACTACGAGATAGCTTTCTGTTTGTACATATTTAGAAAATGTTACAAAATTTTAAATCAATTGTGAGGATGAATGAGAACATTTATTTACCCTTAAAAAGATTTCTCAGTTTATGCATATTTAAGACAATTTGTCATAAGAATCAACAGGATAGCGAAAGCTGATCAATCACATTAGATAATCTTTGTTGACCTGGCAACAAGAGAAGGTTGCCAGGAGGTTTAAAAGAAAAGAGTAAAAAGATTCTGTAACTCCTTGCAGTGTATACCCTTGTCCTGTGTTGGGTACATCAGGATTGCCTTTGGAATCATTAAAAAATGCAGATACTTTTTTAATCTTGGGGTCTAAAACCCAGGCCCACTTTATTTTAAGCTTCATAATGATTCTGATATGCTTCCTCCTCTACCCAATTAATCACTGCAAGCCAAAGGAATAAGAAGTGAAGACATTTATTAGAACAGTGTTCACAACCTTTAACATGTATATAAATCACCAAGAAATCTGTTAAATGCAGATTCCAATTCAGTATATCAGGCGTGAGTCCTCTGGTTCTGCATTTGTAATAAGTTCCTAGATGGCCCACAGACCATGCTTTGAGTAGCATTATCTTTGGAGATAGGGTGATTGGCCACTTCAAAGTAGACTGAAATGGGATATATCAGTTAAGACATAGGCTCAATGTTTTATTTCTTCTTTTTTCTTTGAGATGGAATCTCACCCTGTCGCCCAGGCTAGAGTGCAATGGCACGATCTTGGCTTACTGCAACCTCTGCCTCCAGGGTTCAAGAGATTCTCCTGCCTCAGCCTCCCAAGTAGTGGGATTACAGGTGCCCTTTACTATGCCCAGCTAATTTTTGTATTTTTACTAGAGACAGGGTTTCACCATCTTGACCAGGCTGGTCATGAATTCCTGACCTCATGATCCACCTGCCTCAGCCTCCCAAAGTGCTGGGATTACAGGCATGAGCCACTGCACCCAGCCTCAATATTTCTTAAACATGGCAATTGTTATATGAATGTATAAGTGTGACAACAGGTCACAGAATGCCATGCATGAGTGTGCAGAGGCATACACACACCAGTGCACACATGAACACATTAAGAAAATAACATTAAATGATCCAGAAATCCCTCTTTTGAATAAGTTATCCCTCAGTATCCACAGGGGATTGGTTCCAGGACCTCCCACAGATACCAAAATCTTCAGATGCTCAAGTCCCTAATATGAAATGACATCAGATTTGCATAAAACCTAAGTACATCTTTCCATATACTTTAAATCATCTTTAAGTTACTTAAGTACCTAATACAATGTAAATGCTTGTTACACTATATCATTTAGGAAATAACGGCAAGAAAAAAACATGCTTAGTACAGACACATTGTTTTTCAAATATTTTTGATTCACAGTTGGTTGAATTCATAAATGTAAAATCCATGGATATGGAGGACCAATTATATATCCAAAAGATACGAAATCAGTACCTTGAATAGATATATGCACTCTTAAATTCATTGCAGCATTACTCACAAAATCCAAGATACAGCATCACCCTGAGTGTCCATGTACAGATGAACGGACAAAGAAAATGTGAGAAAGAGATACATATGTATGTAAACACAGGTATATAGAGAAATATTATTCATCCTGAAAAAGAAGGGTATTCTGATATTTGCAAAAAACATGGAATCCAGAGGATATTATGCTGAGTAAAATAATCTGGAAACAGAAAGACAAATAATGCCTGATCTCATTTATATATTGAATCTAAAAAAGTTAAATGCCTAGAAACAGAGAATAGAAGTGTGGTTACCAGGGGTCAGGAGATAGAAGAAATGGGGAGGTGTTGGTCAAATAGCATAAACTTACACTTATAAGATGAATACATTCTGAAGACCTAATATATTGTATGGTGACTATAGTTAAAGATAATGTATTATATACTTAAAATGTGCTAAGAGTAAACTTGAAATATTCTCACTACACACACATACACACATACACAAACACACACACAGGGTAACTATGTGAGGGGATTAATATATTAATTAGGTTGATTGCGGTAATCATTTCACAATGTATATATACATCAAAACATTATGTTGTACTCCTTGAATACATATGATATTCATTTGTTAATTATACCTCAGTAAAGTTGGGGATGGGGAAAGAAATACTCTCCACATTTTTCTTTGCTACAGATTGCTTTTGTTTCTTTATTGTGGGAGAAAGAAAAGTTGAGGTTTTAGATCAGAATTCAAAACTTGAAACTATAAAATTTATCTCAAATAAATTTTATTTGAGACCAGCAGAAGTAATCCCTAAAAGGAAAGAGAAAACAAAATTCTAAGGAAACAAAAAAGACACCCTATTTGACCTGAGTCAAACTTTTCATAAGAAAAGGAAGAGCTGAACAGTATCAACACCCAGATGGCATAATGTTAGGATGATTGAGTCATCAAGTTACAGGCTGCTGACCTGCCCTACTGTTCGTAACCCTGCCTAACATATGGTTCTACTCCGCATTTGTTACTCAAACATCGATACTCTAATCTCCAAGGACAACGTGCAAGAGAGAAAACAAACAGGATCAATGCCCCCCTGCCGCCGCTGCTCCCCCACAGAATGGTGAGCACAAAATCTGGATTTTCTTATCCAGGTTATTTCAAAAAATATATTAAAGATCTTGATTGAAATACATTTGGGGCGCATTCCAGCTATGCTAATATCAGAGCAGAGAATAATATCGTAGGTTTTGCAGGCCATGCTGTGCCTGTAGCAATGACTCAGTTCTGCCTTTGTAGCACAAAATAAGCCACAGATAATGTGTAAACAAACGTGCACAGCTATGTTCCAAGAAAACTTTATTTGCAAAACGGTGAGTTTGTTAACCCCTGCTCAACGGCCCCTTGCATATCCCCCTTGAGGAAACACAAAAATTCATTTTTAGACTGTATATTTCAATTGTTAGATTGAAAAATCTGAAGAGCATCCCTAAAAGCATCAGCTGAAGTAGGACACTGAAACAAGACAGTTCCTCTAGCAGAAGAAGTAAAAGACAGTTCTGCAGGATGGCATCTCACCATTGACCTCACTTCCCTCTTCAAATGTTCTGAAGATTTTTCAAGGATGGAGGAAAGAGCTGTAGTGACAGACTAGGCACTATCAGGTGATATGGTGCTTTTTTTTTTTTTTTTTTTGAGAACCACATGGTTGCTGGGTCAGCTTGCATTCACATCTCATGACACACTCTACTCTCATGATTTGAATTCAAGATTATGATTAATCTGGTATGATCACACCTACAAAACCAAAAAGAGCCACATGTCTCATTCCTATGACTTATTAATATTTGTTGACTGATAAGATAGCTATAAGAGGAGGGGAAGTTATGAGTCGATTTTTGAACACCTGCAGGTCAGGATCTGTACCCTCTATGTAAATGTGCCTCTATCCTTGGAAGAGGAGGAGCAATCTGTACCACAGCAGTGCAACCTCAGTAGCAATGCATAATCTGGTCTTGGATCTAGTTTCTGGGTCCAGCAGTCTTGTGGTCTATCTCACTGTGGAACTCTTATCACGTACATTTACAGTATCAACGCTGGTATCAGGCAGCAGTGAACCCAAAACTGCGGAAGGGCAGCAACGGCCTCAGGGAGAGAAGTCACATCATACCAGACCCAACAAAGAGTACAAAGATTTGATAGAGAGAAGCAAACTAGAAAGCAAGCCGAACAAAGACGAGTGAGAAGTAACGATGGTGGAGGTGATGTGATAAACAATCCCAAAAGCAGTAACACCAATTATCACGGTTACTTCGTCAAATTCAAGGAAGCAGAGTCAGGCTAAGTGTCTATTGGGACATTATATGAAGGGCAGGGACAATCAAATCAATTTGATGACTCACAAAGTAATCAGACTACTTTTAGTATCTTTCAATATTTGATTTGCTGGGCTCTACTAGAGCTTACATTAAAACACAACTTCAACTGGAGGCCTTTTTGTTTGAATAATCAACTTACTATGCATTTTATTGGTACTAGCCCCTTCTGATTTTAACTATGACTCAATGGCCTTTGTGGCAGAAACTTGATCCCAGCTTTTTTTTTTTTTTTTTTGAGACGGCCTTGCTCTGTCACCTAGGCTGGAGTGCAGTGGCATGATCTCAGCTCATTGCAACCTCTGCCTCCTGGGTTCAAGCAATTCTATTGCCTCAACCTCCCAAGGAGCTGGGATTACAGGCGTCTGTCATCAGGCCAGGTCTAATTTTTTTGTATTTTTTTAGTAGAGATGGGGTTTCACCATGTTGGCTAGGCTGATCTCAAACTTTTGACCTCAAGTGATCTACCCACCTCAGCCTTCCAAAGTGCTGGGATTACAAACGTGAGCCACCACACCTGGCCAATCCCAGGTTTTTAATTCACTAGCACTCTCAAAATCCCTTTGTCCCTAGATCTCAATCTTTCTACCCCTTCCTCTAGTGCCTCTAGCTTGTTTGATCACAGCATTCTTTACAACTAAGTACAGATAGGGCCTCAAATTCTTTGTTGTGTAGTGAAGAGCCCTCACTAATCCATAACTATTTGTAAATGGAATCTACTTATTTTCTAAGATCTGGTATCTCCTTTTTCATGCCTCCTCTATATTTTTTGATGAAAATATTTAGGCACACATAAAGTCAATGAATTTTCTAATGTCAAGGAGCAAGCAAATGTCAGAGCCAAGACTGTATATACTTGGTGCCCTGATTTCCATTCCAGCACTTTTTACAACATTTCACTCTCTTGCTCTGTAAAGACGATGATACTCAGGGACATGTAGGTTACCCACCATCACCATAAGGAAACTGGGAAGGGTCCCATGTCAATTATACTCCTCCCTACAGTGGCAGAGGTATGTCTGAGTCACAGACAAAATCGATCACATGCTGTTTGATGTCAACACGGCACTTTGCACATACCCTGTGTACTTCTCAGCACACATCACAATGCACTCAGAAAAATCTGTTTATCTGTCATTCCTAAATAGACTATGAGCTTCTTAAAGCCTGGGGCTGTATCTTAATCACATCTATATCTCTAGCGTCCACTACAGGGTCTAGAACATATTTGACATTTATTTATAATTGTTTACTTGTGGAATAAATAAGTTGATGAATGAATGACAGTAAAGTACATAAGAAAAGCACTAGACTTAAACCAATTGTTCTGGATTCTAATTATGATTTCTACTACATACTATTTGACTGATTTGGAGAAAGCTACTATAAAATCAAAATAGTAGTATAACATGGTTGTCTAAAAACTTCTTTGTGTACTGTCAAAGTCATGTAGAGTCATAATTATTACTCACTTCCTTAGTCAAGTCACGTTCAGTGACAAGCATGTCTCTAGCTTAAAACAGGAGTCAAAAATTCAAATGCCAGGCAGGCTATGCAATGTGACAAGATGTAAGAGATATAAAAGCAAAAATACAACGATAAATAGAAACACTACATGTAGGATGATTGCAGGGTTGGGGGTGGCAAGGACTGTGAGGCGTTAGATAGCATGTGACTCAACAAAATAGGGCAGCTTTGGCTAGTTGTCCCTGGAATGATTACAAACTTAGTTTTGCCAGATTTCCTAATTTTTCAAGAAAGGCTAGAAAACTAGATTTTGGTAACACCCCTTTATTAAATATTCAACAACATTGCGCCACCCATCTTGAGAGTATAAGCCATGTGCTTGCAAACTCTGTCACACGAGTGGGAATACAATCATGATCAAGATTATGAACAGGACCCACACAGTAACCACTTGGAAAAAAATTACCTTATGCAAAACCTAACAGTGGTTCAGGGCAAAAGGGAATGAACTATGGAGTTAGAGACCCATGCCACTTACTGGATGAGAAGCTCTGGTAAATGCACTTAATGGAGTTTGACAAGTCTTATTTCCCTACATATTTTCCCCAAAACTATAAATTGTATCCTAAAGACTCAAAATAGATAATACATGAAATCCTGTGTTGAACCTGTGGTGAGCTTCAAAACATAAGATTGAATCACCATTACCTTGGACAGTGGCTGAAGTGAATAAAGAGTTGATAAACGAGTGATGACATAAAATGAGTGAATGAACGAAGGAGCATCTTGAACGGTGTGCCTCTGTCAATGGACAAAGAAGAAACCTTGCATTATTACTGGGATATAAAGGCTATTTTGCTTCCACTTTACAAATGATAAAGGTGAAGCACAGAGAAGTTAAGTACTTTGCTCAAGGTCACATAACTAATGGAGCAAGAATTCAACCCAAGAGGCTACAACCTGAAGTGTTACTTGATATTGTCCTTCTAGATATTTTGGCCATTCCTGGAAAAGACAAAGTGTTAAGTTCTCTAGTAGCTTAAAAAAAAAAAAGAAAAGAAAAAAGAAAGAAAGAAAGGAAGAAAGACCTTCTGGGAATAGTTATTGACAATATAAATTAATTAGTCAACTATGTTTTAAACAAACACGCTATAGAAGCCCCTATAAATAATACATTGATGATTCAGTTCTTCATGCAGTGTAGGGTAGTTTGCTGCCAGAAAGAACACAACAAATTAGTGTTAAAAGTAAAACAACATTAAGAGGCTTGAGGGTCTAATTAATGAGAAGGTAAAATAAATGAATCTGTGTGGTTGATCTAGGCCAAGAGAATGCACGTACGTGTGTGTGCGTGTGTGTGTGTGTGTGTGTGTGTCTCAAGCATTAGATTGTATGGTAATGAGGAAGACAGGAAAATTAGAGACAGATTATATTGAATGCATTCTTTCTTGAGCCATTCTGAGCCTAATAATCAAATAAGAGGCAAATGGAAGCCGAAGAAAACCTTAACTAGAACTGACAGAAATCTAAAGAAAGTATAAAAATGGCCATTTTGTAGAGTTAAAATTTATAATAAATATATAATGTATTCCTTTTACCCAGAGACAAAACAAGGAGTGGGATGAGAGAAGTCCTGAGGTTGTAATTAATGAAAAGGAAAAGAAAATGTCCATGCTTAATATGAGACCCTCGTGATTTCAAAATGTCGAAAACTAAGGATGCAGCATGTGGGCCATTACAGTAACAAAGCAGAGTTGGGACCAGTGAACAACAAAGGGCTGGAGGAAGGGAAATGGGGGAGAAGGTATGGAGAGCTGGCATGAATATGCCTCAGCTCACAGAATTAATGTTGTCATATGGGTCTTTATGTAATATAGACATTTGGATTTTTTACTCTAGGAAAATTTTGAGGAGATACACACACACACACACACACACACACAGACACACACTTGCTAAGACGGTAACGCATTTGTCAACAACAGGAACTCAGAAAAACAGACTACATATATATGTATATATATGTGAATACATATGTGTAGCAGACTACACATACACATATATGTATATACATATATACATAGATACATATGTATACCTATACATAGATACATATATACACGTAAACATACATACATTTGTAGTCTGCTACACATATATACACATGTCTATATATACTCTGCTCTCATGAGCTCCTATCCACACTACATATATATGTAGTCTGCTACCTTGAACTCCTGTTTTTCTAATTGAAAAATGTAGCTACATATATACATATGTAGCAGAATATATATATATAAATATATATATATAAATATATATATAAATATATAAATATAAATATATATATATATATATATATAAACATATATAGTGTGCTACCCTGAGCTCCTGTTATTTTGTTAATTGAAAAACGTGTTATCCTGTCTTGGCAAGTATTCATATATTAATTTACTTTGCAAAGACTGTAGTTGACTCAGTTGGAGGTGTTAACAGTCTATACACTTACTTGAATTCAGTTGAGAAAAAGGCACCAGTTTAGATATAATATAATCTAATTACTTGGTTGAAAAGTTCTGCAGAATTTCTTATCTGTAGACCCAAGGAGATTTCTGGTAATTATTCTAATTTCCAGTAGGGGTGCCTTTTAACGAAAGGGCAAAAAAAACACATGGATATACTTGAATGTAGTGATGTTCTGAGTACACCCACATAAGAACAAAGAAAGTTTTACTTATCAGTGTAGTTAATGGAAATGACCAGAAATTCCAGGAAGAGGACAAAAGATGGAACAAAGGAGTAAGGAGAGGGACAGGGTTTAGGGATGAAGCATGAGCCTGGAAATATGAGTCCTTAGTAGGAAAGAAAGTTGAAGGTCGAGATGGAGGAGGAGACATACAGTTTTTATGTCTGTATTTGTAGTGTCTTTAATGCAAACATTTTTCCTCTGCCCTAGATGAACCCACCAGTAAAAATTCTTCAAAAAAAAAAAAAAAGTCACTGGGTGACTGCAAATGCTTGAGGTTAGGTCTGCATGAAAGATACAGAATAATAATCAGAAATATTAAACATTACCTCCCTTTTCAGTGTTTTCATCAGACTGTAAATTCACAGAGCACTGAGAATATTAAATAAATTACAAGCAGTTAGGAATCCTTCAAAGCATATTATTATCGAAATGAACTGTAGTGATGTTTCCTTCAAATAACATAAAGAATTCAGTTAGTTGGGCCATGTTCTAGAAAATTTCGGTTGCACCCTACAGCATAAAACAGGACTGAATAAAAGTTATTCTAAAACTGGCTGTGTTGGGTTTTGATGGGGCAAAGGTGACGTGGGCTCAACCCTTTTGAATATGTTAAACTGCATCATATCAAAAGAGAAACAGTGTTCCGTGCAGGTCTGCTAACACTGCGGACACGCCTTACACGCCAGACACATGCCAGGATCGCCCCTAACTGAGCCTCTGGAAAGATACTGATAAAAAGACGTAAGTTTCAATACTGTATATGTATTTGATTAACCAAAAGGCCCAATTTCTGCTTAATTTCAACTTTAAATCCTGAATTCTATTTTTAGTTCAGGCAGCAACTGACCCAGAACCTAAAACAAGATTTGAACCAATATTCAACTTCCCTCCAACCCGTGATGGGAATGTGTGAAGAAAATTCTCCTTACACCTGCAATATTAACAATAACGAACACCTGATGTTCCATTCACTAAGGACTAAGCACTGTTCTGAGTGATTCACACGTGTCCTACCCTTGATTCCCCCACCACTCTCTGGGGCACCAAGCAGTTAAATAACTTGCCTAAGGCACATCTAGAAAGTGACAGTACTCACCAAAGAATGAGTTTGAGAAGGATTCAACTGCCCAAGAGTCTTGCTTCCATCTCTCTCCAGGCTATCCTACCCTTGCTCTCACTCTCTCAATGCACACACAGTTAATCTTAAGGACATTAAACTTGATAACAAAGTGCCGATAGCACGTTCCCATTTAAGCTAACAGCCTTACTAGCACTCTACCCACGAGCACGCTGTTTTAATTGGGAAGATGGATTTGAGAGTTCTCTCATTTAAACCCAAACAGTTAGTTATGTGCTTTTGTTATTGTTTTTTAAATCATTATTCTTTACTTTCTCTACCATTACTATGCCTGTTCTGCAAACCAATGAGAAGTATATGGAGGCACAGGAAACACAATGAAGGGAGGGTCCCCTTTCTTTTAACAAGGGAGGAGTAGAAAGACTAACACAAAATAATAATCATGATATCTATTAGTCCCAAATACTGAGCATTTATTATGTGTTTGGCAGAGTAAGAAGAAAACACGAACTTGAAAGTGCAAGAAATGAGAATGGGAGAAAGTCAAATAGTCAAATATGGAGACACGCAAAAAAAAAATTTAAAACCTCTTTTTGTGTCTGAATTGAAGAATCTCCCTATAAATTCACTCCATGCCTCCTGAGAGGAAACCAATGGATTTCAGGCAGAAATTATGAAACCCCAAGGAGAGTCATTATCAGCAGGGAGACAGCTGTGATATAGCATCCCTGATCGTCTACATTCAAGACTCAAACTCAGGGGGACCATAGAGGTCCCTTTGTTAAAATAAAGCAATCATTTCCACCTTCATTAAAGAAAATATCATGGCATTATTAATGTACAGCAAAAGTCCCATATGCTATAGTAATACTGGTGAATCTTACTTTGGGGAGCTGTTATTGATAGCAAATACTTATAAATAAAACATAAATAATGCTTTAATCATACATAGCTTAACCATATTCACTATGCATGCTGACTTTGCTACAGAAAAACCTTGCATTACTTCATCACAACTACTAAGAATAATCGATGATTTTTTTTCCTTAATTGCAACTTTAGGACACGGAAGTGAATAACCAAAAATAAACAGATATGAATATATTTTCAAAATATTCAAAATGCTCTTTAGGTCTTATCTTTAAAACAGAAAAACACAGGCCAGAAGTAGTGGCCAATGTTTGTAATCCCAGCACTTTGGGAGGCTGAGGAGGGTGAACCACTTGAGCCCAGGAGATCTAGACCAGCCCAAGCAACATGGTGAAACCCCATCTCTACAAAGGAGACAAAAAAATTAGCCAGGCACTGTGGCATGCAGCTGTGATCCCAGCTACTCAGGAGGCTGAGGTGGGAGGATCTGAGCCCAGGAGGCAGAGGTTGGAGTGAGCCAGGATTGTACCACTATACTCCAGCCTGGGTAACAGAGCAAGACCCTATCTCAAGAAAGAAAAGGAAAGGGGAGAGGGGAGGGGACGGGAGGGGAAAGGAGGGGAGAGGAGGGGAAATGAGAGAAGGAGAGAGGAGGGGAAGGGGGAGGGGAG
>CAUYLG010054903.1:0-55125 GCA_963573385.1 Cacajao melanocephalus
ATTGAAAATAATTAGTTTAGATGTATATGCCCTGAGCTGGAAAATCTGTCCCTAGTGAACAGGAAATTGTAGATTCATCATGTATGTTGAATGGATGGGTATAGTCCGTACTAAAAAAAAAAAAAATTTTTTTTTGAGACAGGGTCTCGCTGTGTTGCCCAGGCTGAAGTGCAGTGGCACAATCTCTGTTGCCCAGGCTGAAGTTCAGTAGCACAATCTCAGCTCACTGCAGCCTCCACCACAGGGTTCCAGCGATTCTCCTGCCTCATCCTCCTGAGTAGCTGGTACTACAGGCACCACCACCACCGCACCCAACTGATTTTCATATTTTTAGTAGAGATGTAGTTTCACCATGTTGGCCAGACTGGTCTTGAACTCCTGACCTCAGATGATCGGCCCACCTCAGGTGATCAGCCTGCCTCAGCCTCCCAAAGTGCTGGGATTATTGGCATGAGCCATAGCACCCAGTACTTAAAGCCTTAATAATTGGAGTCCAGCTTTCTATCAGCTCCGCAATAATTAAACTTTTCTCCAGAAACTTAAAATATCTACATGATGTTATTACTTGATATAAAGATATTTGTTTAGCTGAGTTATAATTTTGCTGAAAACCGTGCTATAATTGTGTCCTGTACTTTTAAAGCAGAATTTGTGAGGCAAAGACAATTGATTTGATGACTCATCTGTAGCTCTCACTTAAAAACATTTCAAGAGAGACAGCGTCTGCATTAATTAAATGGGAAGCTTATGCTGTCTGTCCTAAATTTATTACAGCGTGCTGTGATTATTAACTTGCATGTCTGTCTGACTTGTGTGTGTGTATGTGTGTGTGTATGTGTGTATTTCATTTGTTAGTTAAAGAAGCTATATTATCACAGAGGAAGGACATAAGAATTTGGGAACTAGAAGAACTAGATTCTGCATCCAGCTCTATTTTTTTTTTTTTTTTTTTTTGAGATGAAGTTTTTTTCTTGTTGCCCAGGCTGGAGTGCAATGGCACGATCTCGGCTAACTGCAGCTTTCGCCTCCTGAGTTCAAGCGATTCTCCTGCCTCAGCCTCCTGAGTAGCTGGGATTACAGACCTGCGCCACTGCACCCGTCTAATTTTGTATTTTTAGTAGAGATGGGGTTTATCCATGTTCGTCAGGCTGGTTTCAAACTCCCTGACCTCAGGTGATCTGCCCACCTCGGCCTCCCAAAGTGTTGGAATTATAGGCGTGAATCCAGCTCTATTACTGCTTATGAGTGATTCTCCTCAGACTCCTTTCTTATTTACAACTTAATTTCTTCTCAATGTATGAGATTAAAATGCCGTATTATATATACTCTAGAGCAAAGGTAAAAAACTGATGGTTCATGAGCCGTCTCAGACCTATTGAGGTATTTTGTTACATTTACAAAGTATTTTGAAAAAAATCAAATTCACTGGCTACATTTTAAAATTGGGACATTTTATGTAAAAATTCACATTTCTGGCTTTTCTCAAAAAACCAGATGACCTGGCAAGATTGGCCTATAGGGCCATACAGTGAGAACTGGCTATTGGCTGCTCTTTTTAGAAAGGACTTGGGTTTTGAGTTATTACCCGCCCCTACCCCACCCCCGATCAAATTGCTTAACTCTTCATTTTCCTTGCCTGGCCCCTGTAGCTGTTCAAGTTGGTGAGTCCTACTGAAGCAGGAGCAGTGAGGAACAAACCTCTCGAATGCAGAACTGAGGAAGAAAGTGGCTTTTTATTCGGCCAGGAGCTACAGGGGCATGGAGAGGGGGCGGTGGTTACAGCTTCATTTACCAAGCTCCCCAAGAAGCAGCTTCTCTCCCCTTTTATAGGCTTACAACACTAAAGGCGAAACTGAGGGAAAACTGTCATTGTCCATTTGCTGGACGTCCAACCTTACAATCTTTTGGCTTTATTGATTTGCTAATTCATATGCAGCATGAGCAGGCACCAGCAGGGGAGGGGGCTTACAGAGATAAGGCAAAGGCAGTAAACTATTAGATGGCAGAGGTGTTTCCAGGAGGGATTCTGGACTGTGCAGATGTGGGGGTGTGACCCAGTGCCAGGCTCCAGACGGTAGGGATAACATTCATTTGCAACTCTTTCAAGGCTTACAGATAGCAGAGATGCTGGGAACTGAAAAGTGAGTCATCTTCCTAGCTCTTTGGTATTTTATTTTATTTTTTCTCTTTTTTACCCTCCTTTCCATCTGGAGGGGAGGGGAGGGAGGAGGTGGAGACTGGGAAATGGAAGGAGATGAGAGGGGGTCTCCCCTCTTACCACGTTAGGTAATGGGAGGTTTACTGGAAAAACATAAATGTTTTTGAATCTCTTTTAAGGGATTATATTATGGGACTATTTTCAAAAACTTTTTATTTTAAAATAATTATAGATTCACTTATAGGATTACCTTTAATAAACATAAAACCACAACATAAATAGAAGAAGTATGGCTATCTGAGGTTATTTTAGCAATAAAGACATCTCAGGAAACTTAAGAAGTTACTAATTTGTTAGGGCATTTATGGTGAGGTTATTCTCTTCAAGTAAGTCCCAAAAATGAGTTTCCTTTCTTACCTTGACTTCTCCATGGCATGTGACACCCACCATTGACATGTTTCCCTTTCAGAAACTGTCTTCTCTTCATGGTCATGATACTGCTTTTTTCCTTCCTGTCTGTATGCCCATTTGTCCACTGTGTCTTTGTGGGCTTCTGGTCCTTTAGCCATAGCTTAAGGTGTCCAGGGTTCTGCCCTCTGCCCTTTTCTCTTCTCAGTCTACACACTCTTCTGGGCAACCCAAACCAACCTGCCTCCAGTCTAATAAATCTCTAAACTTGGCTGGGCGTGGTAGCTCACACCTATAATCCCAGCACTTTGGAAGGCCGAGGCAGGCAGATCATGAGGTCAGGAGTTCGAGACCAGCCTGACCAACATGGTGAAATCCTGTTTCTACTAAAAATACAAAAACTACCAGGGCATAGTGGCAGACACCTGTAATCCCAGTTATTTGGGAGGCTGAGGCAGGAGAATCACTTGAATCTGGGAGGCAGAGGTTGCAGTAAGCCGAGATAGAGTTATTGCACTCCATCCTGGGTGACAGAGTGAGACTCCATCTCGAAATACATAAAAATTAATAAATAATTATCTAACCTTATATCCACCGACCTTTCTAGAGTCCCAGGCCTTGCATCCAATTGACTAGTGAACATCCCCTCTTAGATATCATATACCTCAACATCAACACAGTCAAAAATCCAAAGTCATCATCCCCTTCCTGTCTTACTCCCCTAAATCTGTTACTGTCACGCTTACGGTGACAGCATGGGTCAACCAGCCTAGATTCTAGACTTCTCTTTCTCCCTTTTCCCTTACAGCAAATCTATCACTGCATCGTTGATTCTACCTCCTGGCTGGCCCTGCCCTTTTCTCTTTACCCAAGTCCAGGACCTCCTTACACACAGACCTTCTCCAGTTTTCCCCTCCTCATTGTCCAAACAGCGTTCTTCCAGCTACCTGTCTTCCTTCCGCCTAATCCCCTGGCAGGGCTATTATGTTACTTCCTTGTTTAGTATCTTTCAGTGGTTTCCAAGTTTCCTCCAGGTGCTTCTCCTTTGTCTTTGCACGGCATCGAATACACTTCTCATCTTGTTTTGGTCTCCTCTGACAGTGTGCTCTGAAAGTCAAGACAGGGTCTCTCACCACATCATTTCCAGCAGCTACCATAGTGCGTGGCATATCGCAGGCGCTCAGTTTGTTGAAGAAATGTATGTGTATATGCTGTGTTAAAATGTTGGGTATCTTTCAGTGAGTCATATGTAGATCTTGAAAAGGACAAGTTAGTATTTCTAACCTTCATCACCTAGATGATGCATTGGCAGAGTGATAGTTGAGGTATAGAAATCATATGAAGGTATACTGTGGGAAATACGGTAAGAGCAATGAGGCACTGGAATACTGGGGGTTTCTTTTGTAGGAGACAAGAATTAGAGGTTCCTATGAGACTTTGATGATAGTTTGTTTCTTTCTTTTTCTTTTCTTTATTTTCTTTTGAGACAGAGTTTTACTCTGTCACCTAGGCTGGAGTGCAGTGGCACAGTCTCAACTCACTGCAACCTGTGTCTCCTGGGCTCAAGTTATCTTCCCTCCTCAGCCTCTTGAGTACCTGGACTACAGGTGCATGCCACCACGCCCAGCTAATTTTTTGTATTTTTAATAGAGATAAGGTTTCACTACGTTGCCCAGGCTGGTCTCAAACTCCTGAGCTCAAGTGATCGACCTACCTTGGCCTCCCAAAGAGCTGGATTATAGGCGTGAACCCCTGTGCCTGGCCTGATGATGGTTTCTGCTGACTTGTAGCATTGATCATTACAGTGGGTTTCTTCTTTGCATACTGGATATATTTTCCAATTAAACTCAGCAAAATACATATTGAGATAGATCTCATTTTTCACATTTAACACAGCAGATCCATAACACATGCCTTTTAACCCTGTCTTCACTTGCCTTTTGGAATAACACTCTTTGTTCTCATTCTACCGCACTAGCTGCTCCTTTCAGTCTTTTTCTGGTTCTTTTCCATCTTCCCAATTTCTAAACATGGGGATTTCACAAGGCTGAGGTCCAGGACTGTGTCTCTTTTCTATCTCTCCTTACTTAGTGGTCTCATCTCAAAAACACCATTTGAATGTGGATGACTTGCAGATTTATTCAGCCTAGATCTTATACCTGATCTCCAAATTTATATATATCTAGCTGCCTTCTCACTCTTTCCAGTTGGATATTATATTAGTCAAAGTTCTCCAGAGAAATAAAACCAGTAGGACCAAACAGAACATATAATCTATCTATATATATCTCCTTAATATCTATAATATTTATCTATATAAAAAGAGATTTATTATAAGAAATTGGCTCACAAGATTATGAAGGTTAGGAAGTCCAAAGTCTGCAGTGTGGGCAAGCAGGCTGGAGACCCAGGAGAGCCCATGGTATGGATGAAGTCTGAAGGGAGTCTGCTGGAGAACTTCCTCTTAGTTAGGGAGGCTGGTCTATTTCATTCTATTCAGGCCCTCAACTAGTTGAGTAGGGCCCACCCACATTATGGAGGGCAATCTGCTGTACCCAGAGTTCATCAATTTAAGTGTTAATTTCATCCAAAAACATCCTCTAAGTTGCTACATAAAATTAACCATCACAGATGTCTAGAAGTATCTTGAAGTTCATACATCAAGACCAGATTCTAGCTGGGTGTAGTGGTTCACACCGGTAAGCCAGCACTTTGGGAGGTTGAGGCAGGCAGATCACCTGAGGTCAGGAGTTAGAGACCAGCCTGGCCAACATAACAAAACCCGTCTCTACTAAAAATACAAAAAATTAGCCAGGTGTGGTGGCGCACACCTGTAATCCCGGCTACTCGGAGGCTGAGGCAGGAGAATCGCTTGAACCGGGAGGTGGAGGTTGCAGTGAGTCGAGATTGTGCCAATGCACTCCAGCCTGGGCGACAGACCAAGACTCTGTCTAAAGGGGAAAAAAATACTCTGAAGACTTCAGACACGGATCATAAATAATTATGTTTAGTGTGTCTAAAGATGTAAAAACAAGCTTGAAAATATCTTCAAGAAATAAGAAACTAGAAGAAATGACCTAACAAGCCTCCCACTTTAGCCTCCTCAGTAGCTGGGACCACAGGTATGTGCAGAGACAGAGTCTCACTATATTGCCCAGGCTGGTCTCGAACTCTGGCCTCAAGCGATCCTCTGGACTTGGCCTCCCAAAGTGTTGAGATTACCGGCGTGAGCCACTACCCAGGCTGATTTCACTTTAGGCTTATAATGATGGAACATAAAGACTTATGCAGACCACCAAGGGGCATCACTCAAGATTCTTATTCAGGTTTTTCTCTGTGCTTACAATTATGCTATCCCAAGATGATAGCCTCTAGATAGCTATTTTTTATTTTAGGGTTAACCAAATTTTGTGAAAAAGTTATCATTTTAGGTAGAACTTGGTTCCAATGATTGATCGATTGATTCAATAAGCTGATATGATGTGCATTTAGGCCCAATACTAAACTAATAGCAACAGGCCTGAAATTCTTTTTACTTACATTTTTTATTTTCTTGATACAGGGTCTTGCTCTGTCACCCAGGCTGGAGTGTAGTGGCTTGATCATAACTCACTGCAGCCTCCATCTGCCGGGTTTAAGTGATCTTCCCACCTCAGCCTCTCGAGTATCTGAGACTACAGGCATGCACCATCATGCCTTGTTTTTTTTTTTGTTTGTTTGTTTGTTTTTTGTTTTTTGTTTTGTTTTGTTTTTTTAGTAGAGACAGAGTCTCACTATATTGTCCAGACTGGTTTCAAATTCCTGAGCTCAAGTGGTCCTCCTGCTGCTGCCTCCCAAAGTGCTGGAATTACAGGTGTGAGCCACCATGTTTGGGCCCAGAATCATTTGAATCCATTGTCATGAGGCATTGACCCGTATGGACTTTTTAATGTGGTTAGTGGGTCATACGCATAGGTGTGGTAGTGGTTAAGTTGTACATACAGACATATTTGTTTGTTTCTTCTAGTATGTAAAGAATTCTTGAACCGATTCTACAAGTCATTGATAGACAGAGGAGTTAACTTTTCGCTGGACACTGTAGAGGAAGAATTGATCAGCTTTTGCTTAAATACCAAAGGAAAAGAAAACCGCCTGGTATGGTAAATTTCACCTTTCATTTTTCCCATGTGCTTCCAGAAAACTGCTAATAGTTTCATTTCTCTTCTTAGACGTGATGTCCTCCTACTTACATGTTTGCCTCAAGCATGTCCATTTAGAGCACGCAGCAGGCAGAAATCCATCTTCCAGTGACACGTAGTTCTGTGTGTTTTCATCCAGAATATTTGCAGTTGTACTTTCCTTTTGAGTATACCACAGGCAACCAATTCTATGTTTTCTCTTTTCTTTTCTTTGAGACAGAGTCCTGCTCTGTTGCCCAGGCTGGAGTGCAGTATCACGATCTCGACTGACTGCAAACTCCACCTTCTGGGTTCAAAGCATTCTCATGCCTAAGCCTCCTGAGTAGCTCAGATTACAGGCGTACACCACCACACCCAGCTAATTTTGTGTTTTTTGTAGAGACAGGGTTTCTCCATGTTGGCCAGGCTGGTCTTGAACTCCTGACCTCAGGTGATCCACCTGCCTAAGCCTCCCAAAGTGCTGGGATTACAGGCCTGAGCTACCATGCCCAGCCCAATTCTATGTTGTCTTAAATGAAATTATGAAACTGAATTCCTAATGAGAATTTACCATCCTGAGTTAAGAGTGGATGGCCTTTCCATTTCTTACTGAGACAATTAGTCAAACTTATCAAAATATTTTACATTATTATTTATACATAATTAATGAAGTATTTATATTTTCTTCTAATGACGTGAATATGATGTTTCCTGGGTATTCACATATGGCTTGTTTCAATACACTGTTTTATATCACTAAAGGCAATTTGGGGCCATTCCTTTTTGCCTAATATTGTCAGATTGTCAGTTACATCTGCATGTTGACTGGTCACCATGGATGCATTGTAAAGCTCATGCCATTTATCCATATCGTTAAGGTCTTTCTATCTATATTATTTTGAGGCAGGGTCTCCCTCTGTCTCCCAGGCCAGAGTGCAGTGGTGTGATCTTCGCTGTCTGCAACTTCAACCTCTCAGGCTCAAGTGATCCTTCCACCTCAGCCTCGCAAGCAGCTGGGACTACAGACACATGCCACCATGCCCAGCTAATTTTTGGATTTATTTATTTATTTATGTTTGGAGAGTCAGGGTTTTGTTTTGTAGCCCAGGCTGGCCTGGAACTCCTAAGCTCTAGCGATCCACCTGCCTTGGTCCCCCAAAGTGCTGGGATTACAGGTGTGAGCTACTATGCCCAGTCAGTGTTTATATTTTTAAATGTAAAATTCTGAAGTCAGGGAACTTGAATGTCAGAATTGCCTGATGGAAAAAGACATGGGCTCTAGAGGCAGTGTGCTGGACTTTATAATTCTGTCTCCTCTATTGCTAGATGGGGAGACCTTCAGTTGGCTTGGGTATAAAATACGGCTAATAATAGTACTTACTTCACAGGACTGTTGTGAGGCATACATAAGTTAATACCTTAAAACATTGAGAGCAGCACCTGACACAGAGAAAACAGTAAGTGTTCGCTCTTCTCATTAGTCTTTTAACACCATGTGAATTGTAGGCACTTCTAATTAGGATAATCATGAGAACGGAGTCACTTGTTTCCTGGCGGCTTAGTCAGCAGAAGTTAAAATTTAATAGCTGGACCAGGAAAATGAGGTTAACCTCTTTCTTCCTTTTTTTTTTTTTTTTTTGAGATTGAGTCTCACTCTGTCGCCCAGGCTGGAGTGCAATGGCATGGCCTCGGTTCACTGCAACCTGTTCCTCCTGGGTTCAAGTGAGCACACCTCGCTCATTTTTGTAGTTTTTAGCAGAGATGGGGTTTCACCATGTTGGCCAGGCTGGTCTCGAACTCCTGACCTCAACTGATCTGCCTACCTCAATCTCCCAAAGTGCTACGATTACAGGTGTGAGCCACTGCGCTCAGCCTACCTCTTTCTTACTTCTTGATGCTGTATTTGCATTCCTTGCTGTCTTCATTGTCTGGAACACTCAATTCTCTTCATTTTCCTTCAGTGCTATTATCTAGGAGCCACAAAAGATGCAGCCACGAAGATCCTAAGTGAAGTCACGCGCCCAATGAGTGTGCATATGCCTGCAGCGAAGATTTGTGAGAAGCTGAAGAAGTTGGACAGCCAGATCTGTGAGCTGAAATATGGTATAACATAGCCCAGTGTTTTCCCCAATATGTCCAATGGATTGGCAGACCTCTAAACTTGGGGCCACGTTTTCTAAAAGTTCAGTGTTAGAAGGAAAGGAATTCACCACTCACCAATAACTTGTTGGGCTGATGAATGGTACCTATGACCATTTGAGTTTCTTTGAGGGAGGACAAATATAGTACAGGCAAAATCAGCATTAGGATGTCTGGGTGCGGTGGCACACGCCTGTAATCCCAGCATTTGGGAGGCAGAAGCGGGCGGATCACGAGGTCAGGAGATCGAGACCATCCTGGCCAACATGGTGAAACTCTGTCTCTACTGAAAATACAAAAATTAGCTGAGTGTGGTGGCCCGTACCTGTAATCCCAGCTACTCAGGAGATTGAGGCAGGAGAATTACTTGAACCAGGGAGTCGGAGGTTGCGGTCAGCCAAGAATGCACCTCTGCACTCCAGCCTGGATGACAGAGCAAGACTCCATCTCAAAAAAAAAAAAAAAAAAAAATTCAGCATTAGGTTAAAATCACCACTGGAATCACAGACTTTAAACTCCTAACACACCAAGGCAATGCCAGATATGTATGTCAAGGAAAATCTCAATATATAAAGAGAGCAGCTACACTGGTGGTTTAGCTCTTGGTAATCTATTAAGACGAAACTGATATCTATTCAAAGATGATACAAGGACTTAGAAGATGTAAAGCTGACTGTGACTATGACTTTCTTCCTAGGTATAGCTACCGTTCTTTAAATTTTAGGAAATTGGGTATTCACATCAAATCAGGCTTTGCCTGGTGAAATAGCTTATCAGAGGGTACCAAAAACAATCAGCAAGGAAAAGAAGGAGATATCCAATTTCTTTTTTTTTTTTTTGAGATAAAGTCTCACTTGTTGCCCAGGCTGGAGTGCAGTGGCACCGTCTCAACTCACTGCAACCTCCGCCTCCCGAGTTCAAGTGATTCTCCTGCCTCAGCCTCTCGAGTAGCTGGGATTACAGGCACGCGCCACCATTTTTTTTTTTAGAGATGAGGTTTTATGGTGTTGGCCAGGATGGTCTTGAATTCCTGATCTCAGGTGATCCACCTGCGTTGGCCTCTCAAAGTGCTGGATTACTGGCATGAGCAACCATGCCCTGCCAGGAGATGTCCTACTTTAAAACGTTATCCTTGGCCCCAGACATTTCACATGGATAGATCTATTCTTTTATCGTGGGTTTGTATCTGGGCTAGACATTTGGGTAGATTGAGTGGGTATCCTAAAAGGATGGGAAATTCCTTCCTTAGCCTATCCTTGACACCTGAAATCCCACTCACTGCTTTTGCTTAAGTCATTGTTTTACATGACATACCCAGTGTAGTACTGTCAACTACCTAATTAATTAGCATCCATGTCTAAGTTAGTTTAGTCTTATTTTCCAACACAGCTGTGTGATAGTCCTAGCACCAAGCCACATAGCTAGCTTTAAATAGCTTTCAAGTTGGAAGTTACCAAAGACAACCTATTTCTCAACTTGCAAAGCATAAGCCCTACCTTCCAGGGTAGTCATTAGAGTAGGCATCCCTTTTTTATTGGCTTCCAAGCCATGAAATAGTGGCGGAAATCACTGAGTCCACATAAACAATATTCACAAACCCGGCAAGGCACGGCGGCTCATGCTTGTAACCTCAGCACTCTGGGAGGCTGAGGCAGGCAGATCACTTAAGCCCAGGAGTTCAAGACCAGCCTGGGCAATATGCCGAAACTCCGTCTCTACAAAAATACAAAAATTAGCCAGGTGTGGTGTTGAGCGCCTGTAGTCCTAACTACTCAGGAGGCTGAGGTGGGAGGATCACCTGAGCCTGGGAGGTCAAGGCTGTTGTGAGCCATGATTTTTTTCCACTGGACTCCAGTCTGGGTGACAGAGTGAAACACTGTCTGAAAAATAAACAGATAAAATAAAATGAAAATAAATAAAATAAAGCCAATATCACACACCTGTGATGATTTTTTAGTTCAACAATTTTATTGTGAATAACTTTTCCTATATGCAAGAGACCTTATAGGGCTCCTTAAACTATAGAAAAACGAATCAGATATTACTGAGAAGAAATGACTACCTAATGGCCACTAGAGGCCCTTGGGGAGCTATAAACCATTTTTTTTTTTTCCGAAGGAATTTCACTCTTGTTGAACAGGCTGGAGTTCAATGGTGTGATCTTGGCTGACCATAACCTCTGCCTCCAGGGTTTAAGCAATTCTCCTGCCTCAGCCTCCTGCGTAGCTGGGATTACAGGCATGCACCACCTTGCCTGGCTAATTTTTGTATTTTTAGTAGAGACAGGGTTTCTCCATGTTGGTCAGGCTGGTGTTGAACTCCCAGGTGATCCGCCCACCTCAGCCTCCCAAAGTGCTGGGATTACAGGCATGAGCCACCGCACCCAGCCCCGAACTAGTTTTAATCTTTGTATGGATCTTCACTTTGGCGTTTTAGGGCATTTAGGGCTTTCCGTTTTTTAAAATTTATTTTTCTAGGGGACACCAGAAAAACTTATAGAGACTACTGACATTGACATAACAAATATTTTTCCCCTTCAGTCTCTTACTTGAATAGACTAATAGTTCTAAATTATCCTCCCCAGCAGGAAAGATAAGATTAAACAGGGACCTTTGTGCTGTGGAAAATGAATAATTTGGGCTGTAAAAGTTTCTACTTTAAAAAACTATTCAGTCAAATCAGCCATGAAAATAGCAAGCAAGAGAACTATAGATTTGGAGTATGTTTTCAATGAGGAAGGCGTCATTTGTTTTTTGACCTGAAAGAATGCTTCTGTTTGCTTGCTTTGTGTTTAAAAAGGATAGGAAATCACTATAAAAAATTAAGGGTTCTCTGGAGCACAGAGTATAGCTGATCCTCCAAATAAAAAAGGCTTTTAACATCCAACTTTTAAATTAGAACAGAGTTACTGGAAAGTTTTCACAAATCATTTGACAAACAGTTGGTTTTTAATGTTTTTAAATGTTGTGTTCTACTATGCAGAGGTAAAAAAGAGAAAGAACTTTTAAGAGAAGCCAAGCTGAGAAAATTCTACGCTGCCATTAGTTGTTTAATAAATAAATTTAAATGTTGTATTCATGGACAAAGTGAACACTGGAGAAGCGGGGAGAGAGGGTGAAAGACACTTTTTTTTTTGAACAGAGTCTCGCTTTGTTGCCCAGGCTGGAGTGCAGTGGCATGATCGCTGCTTACTGCAACCTCAACTTTCTGGGTTCAAGAGATTCTCCTACCTCAGCCTCCTGAGTTGCTGGGATTCCAGGTGTGTGGCACCACGCCCATCTAGACTTTTCTTTTGAAAGAAAAGTACCCCTTTCTGATAGGAAAATTATAATTATTGGTATATTACAGATGAGCTTAATTTTCTTTCTATTTTGGGCTTTTTTTTTTCTATTTTTTTCAGCAATTGAGAAGTAGCTGAGTTCCTGATATTTTCTTCACATAATCTTTAAACAGAAAAATAGTAGTCTTGCTAGAGCAGGTTAGATGTTGGTGATAAGTATCATTGGCAAGAATTTTAGGAGCCAAGTTGGCTGACACCAAAGCACTAACATTGGAGAAGGGGGAATAACACAAAGGGCTATACATGCTACGATAATTTAGCAACCTAATCCCAGTAGGGGCCAGGCATCAGGTGAGTTTCAAAACAGAGATCCCAAACAATTAAGGTTCAGCGAGAATATTCCTAATCGTATTCACATGTTTGCATTTCTTTTATGTTTTTGCATAAAACTCCACAGTGCTTTGTTGTGTGTATGCTCATTTGCTTTGCCGAAGATACATCTTCCTAGAAGTGAACCATAACTTTTTGCTCGTTAATTACAATCTATGGCTTTCAAGTTGGCCACAAACCAAGGCCATCCCAAAGGAACTGATTGCCTTTTGTGGCTTTCCTTCTTGTTACCTTAACAGCAGCCATTTGGATACGGTGCTATTTGTTTTAGGAATACTGATCTTAAGAATGCTCCAAACTGTAGTAAACATTGCGGAACTACATAGGCCCTTAGTTTTGAAGCAAGTATAATCTCTTGGAAAGAAAGTCAAATTAAAAACACAAATTATCCCCGATAGCTTTGTCTACACCGTTGTCCTTCATGACCTGTGCAGGATGGGTTCTGAAACCCTACTTGGACACTAAAATTCTGATGCTTAAGTATTTGCATATAACCTGTGCACATCTTGCCTCCCATATACTGTAAATCTTCTCTAGATTACTTATAATACTTAATACAATGAAAATGGTATTTGTATTAGTCTGTTCCCACATTGCTATAAAGAACTACCTAAGACTGGGTAATTTATAAAGAAAAGAGTTTTAATTGGCTCACAGCTCCACAGGCTGTACAGGAAGCATGACTGGGAAGCCTCAGGAAACTTACAATCATGGCAAAAGGCAAAGAGGAAGAGCAATGTCTTACATGACCACAGCAGAAGGAAGAGAGCAAAAACAACCAGATCCAGTGAGAACTTACTATCATGAAAACAGCTAGGGGGAAGTTCAGCCTCATGATCCAGTCACCTCCCACCAGGCCCCTCCTCCAACAGTGGGGATTATAATCACATGTGAGATTTGGGAGGGGACACAAATCCAAACCATATCATTCATTGTAAATAGTTGTTATATTGTTTTTTTTTTTACAGAGTCTCCATCTGTCTCCTAGGCTGGAGTGCGGTGGTGTGATCTTAGCTCACTGCCACCACCATCTCCCGGGTTCCAGCAATTCTCCCGCCTCAGCCTCCCAAAGTGCTGGGATTACAGGCATGAGCCACCGTGCCTGGGCATTTGTATTTTTTAATTGTTGTATTGTTATCTTTAATTTGTTTAGAATATTTTTGATCTGTGGTTGGTTGAATCTGCAGATGCAGAACCCACTGATAGAGAGGGACGCGGTACCCAATTTTCCTTGGGTATGCCTTGGTTTCCGGGGAAATTGGAATTGTTCTCAGCCTTGGATCATAGGGTAGTCAGCACCAAGATAAGCAAACTATATGCCTTTCGAAGTGATTCTTAGGGATTTTTTGTTTGTTTGTTTTTGTTTTGTGATTGGCCTTTTCCTTTTTGTCATTTAGAAAAAACACTGGATTTGGCATCAATTGACCTGAGGAAGATGAGAGTGGCAGAGCTGAAACAGATCCTGTATAGCTGGGGGGAGGAGTGCAGGGCCTGTGCGGAAAAAACTGACTACGTGAATCTGATCCAAGAGCTTGCCCCCAAGTATGCAGCAACACACCCCAAAGCAGAGCTCTGATTTCCAATGCCAGCACAGTTGTAACTTGTAATTACAGAGAAAAATGACTCCCTAGGATATGGACACGTTGATTAAGGGTAACAGAGGAATGCATCATATTTGGTCTCGTGATTTTTGTGTTGGTATTAGTCCTCAGTATTTTGTTGAATTTTGTTATGTGGGTTTATGAGTAAAACTAATACTACTGATATCTTACATTTGCAATGTACCAAAACCTGAAAATTCCTTTCTCATAGGTTTCTTGGAAGGACTATGTCAGTTTTCATTGCTTGTCTCCTAAAACTGGGAAAAGTGAACTACTGACAAATTGATGAAGTAAATTGATTCCAAGAAAGAAGGTCTTCAGACTCCTCTCTGGATGCGATTTTAAAGTATATTGGACTACAACAAAAGACACAACAGTTAGCTTATCTAATGCCCAACTTCAATCCCAAATAATAACTTTTACATTATAGAAAGTTTTTTTAAAGTACATTTTCTGTTTTCACTCTACATTGTAGCTCTCTTTGGTATTGGAAGTTAATGTTTCCCATTGGAAGAAAACCTACTTAAACCTACATGAAGAAAATAGAGAGATCAAGAATTTATATAAGTGTAGCCAATGTTTGGCAATTGAATCAACATTTACATTGTTAATTGAACCAAGCTCAAGGTCTTTTTCATTCCTTACAGTCACATATCAGATACGTCTTTGATAGAAGATTAAAGCATATTAAAAACACCCATAGGCAACTGGAGTGCAGTGGTGCGATCTCAGTTTACTGCAACCTCCGCCTCCCAGGTTCGAGTGATTCTCCTGCCTCAGCCTCTCAAGTAACTGGGACTATAGGCGCGTGCCACCATGCACAGCTAATTTTTTGTATTTTTATTAGAGACAGGGTTTCACCATGTTGGCTGGACTAGGTCTTGAACTCCTGACCTTAAGTGATTCACCTGCCTCAGCCTCCCAAAGTGCTGGGATTACAGGCGTGAACCACCGTGCCTAGCTGCATGTGTCTTTATGATAGAATGATTTATATTCCTTTGGGTATCTACCCAGTAATGGGATTGCTAGGTTAAATCACTGACCAGAACTTAATCACATGACCGCCTTGGCTCCAAAGGAGTTTAGGAAATAACATCTTTTGGTTGGGTTTGTTGCTCCCAAATAAAATCAGATTTTTGTTGTTGTTGTTACAGAGAAAGAAGGAGGAAATTGTCTGTGGCCACAAATCATTTCCGCCACACAGCATAAATATTTCCTAACCCTGCATCTCAGTGATAATGCCCAGTTATCTTACCCTCAATAACTCTTGCTTCTCCTTGGTCTTTGCATCTTCCATAGATGTAGGCAATTACGTATTTTCTTCTTTTTTGGTTTGATGAGAAGTAGATACTATTTTTCCATTTTAATTTTTAATCGTTACTCCTCTCATTGTGCATGTGTTTGTGTGCATATGAATTTTTTATGTGTGTTTCCCCCACTAAATCCCTAAGTATTCAAGATTCAGGAGTCGGACATTCTGACAAAAGTGTCAAAACTCTAGGCTAAAAAACTTTCATCCAGCCCAGGCATGGGGGCTCACGCCTATAATCCCAGCACTTTGGAAGCTGACGTGAGAGAATTGCTTGAGCCCAGGAGTTTAAGATCAGCCTGGACAACATAGTGAGACCCCCATCTCTACAAAACATAAAAAATTACCTGGGAGTGAGTTGTGGTGCACACCTGTAGTCCCAGCTACTTGGGAGGCTGAAGTGGGAGGATAACTTGAGCCCAGGAGATCAAAGCTGCAGTGAGCTGTCATTGCCCCACTGCACTCCAGCCTAGGTAACAGAGCGAGACCCCCTTTCAAACAAAACAAAACTAAAGAACAAAAACCTTTCATCTAAACAGTGTTACCAGTGGAGGGTCTTCTGACTGCAAGTTGTCCAGGTTCTTGGCGTTTTGAATAAAGAATTGGACAAAATGTACAACAAAGTAAGGAAAGAATGAAGCAACAAAAGCAGAGATTTGTTGAAAATGGAAGTATACTTCACAGAGTGGGAACAGCTAGAGCAAGTGACTTAAGAGGCCCAGTTACAGGATCTTCTGGGCTCCAAATACTCCAGAGGTTTTCACTAGCCACTTGGTATATACCCCATGCAAATGAAGTAGTGGCCCATGATCAGTCTGATTGGTTGCAGAAAGCAACTAATCAGAGGCTGAAGTGAAGTTACAAAGTCACATTCCTATGCAAATGAAGGCTTGTCCTGCAAATCAGTTTGATTGGCTGTGGAAAGTAACCAATCAGAGGCTGAAGTGAAGTTACAAAGTTACACTCCTATGCAAATGTCTGATTGGTTGTGAGAAGCAACCAATCAGAGGTACTTCCAATTTTTCATCTGCCACCAAGAAACGGGGGCGGGGGGGGGGTGGTGGTGCAGGCACGGAGAGGAGGTGCAGGGGATGGTTGCAGAGGAAGTAGCCTCTGGTCCTTTTATTGCTTAGGTTTGGAAAGTTGAGGTTTTCCCTTTGATTTAGTTCCAAGAAATCAGCATGAATTGGCCTTAGGTAGACTGCCTCCAGACCCTATTCTCCTGCCTCAACAGTAGTAGTCTGGGATGGGCATTATTTCAGATCTAGTCTCAATTTCAAAAATTCCAAGCAGAAGACCCTTTACTTTGGCTCTTAAATAAACATGGCAGAGCAGATATAACATTTGGAGCCCAATCTAAAACTTGTAGTTTTTCATTTGGGTGGGGATAATCTGTAATACACATTCCACTAAAAAATGTTTTAAATTTAGACCAAATTAGCTTGGCATATAAGATAAGAAAATAGTAATGAGTGGATCCCTAAACAGGAGAGGATTTTATGATCCAAAGGCCCCATCTATGGGTTGGAACACCTCTTAATCAGTGTCATTTCTAAGCAGATAGATGTGCATTTTGATCTTGAGTCTCATCCAAAAGAAATGATTCTCGGGTAGCCATTCTTCCACTGTGTGTTTAAAGTAGAACAGCCAAAGGGAAATCCTCCTGGGTGCACCATCATTATGAATTTAGAAACTTTTTGATTAGTCTCTATCGTTTATTTTAGTGTCTTCCCCTTTTTGTTTTAATATGGAAATCTTAAGTTTGTAGTATCAACAAGGGATTAAAATTAAAATTGAAGTGCATGAAGTTATTCTTCCCTTGATAATAATTATTTTCTGGTAACACAAAACAAAGATCAACAGAAAAAGCAATGAGTAGCATGAGCTAACAATTTGTTTTTGGTATGTTTTTCACTGGCAAAAGTTTTAAGCATTGGGATTGAACAGGCAGACCTGGGGCTGAATTTCCAACGTTCACCAGTGGGCTGTGTGGAATGGACAAACTAAAATTTTAAGTGTGGTAGTTGACAGAGGTCAGACAGTTCATTGTGAGTGAAATGGATCTGTTTGAAAGCATACACTTTAAATGTGGATTTTTACCTCCTGGCCCAGTGGCTTTCAACCTGGGCTGTGTATCAGAGGCACCTGGGGAATGTTTAAATGTCTCATGGGCCAGGCTGCTCCCCAGACCAAGAACTTCCATTTGTGTGTGGTAGTCATGAGGGGCGAGAGAGTCCAGATTCAGTGTTTTTTTTTAAAGCTTCCCAGGTGATTTTAGTGTGAAGCCAAGTTTGAGAACCACGGTCCTGGTGGTGACTTGGTATATGAAGCTCAATCTCTGCGGTTTTGCCTTCCCAAGGTTTGATGGTTGACCTTGCAAGTTACATACATGGTCTGGTAAGTGGTGCATCTTCTGTGAACATATACCTGCTTATTAAGATACTGTGAATTGGCTCTCTCTGCTGAGTAGTGGTTGGATTAACCCATATTTAGAATCAAAGAATGGCTGGGCACAATGGCTTATGCCTGTAACCCCAGCACTTTGGGAGGTCTAGGCAGGCAGATCACCTGAAGTCAGGAGTTTGAGACCAGTCTGGCCAACATGATGAAACACCATCTCTGCTAAAATACAAAAATTAGCCAGGTGAGGTGGTGGGCACCTATAATCCCAGCTATTTGGGAGCTGAGGCAGGAGAATCGCTTGGACCTGGGCCACAAAGGTTGCTGTGAGCTAAGATTGTGTCACTGCACTCCGACCTGGGTGACAGAGCAAGATCCATCTCAAAAAAACAAAAACAAGAAAGAAAAAGAGTACATAAGACAGAAGATGGGCCCACAATCTGATTACCATAATCCTTGGAGTTAGATGTTCTTGGACTTAATAATTTTTCGTATTTTAGAAAGGGAATATGGGGCATATACCCATATCACATACCCTCCCTCTCCCACCATGAGGCCAGGGCAACACCCTGCAATACCCTCCCGAGAATCCAGATCAGGTTTTGTTGCCAGAAGAATTCAGGCCACTTATTTAGTTACAAAAATAAGTTTTGATTTTCAGAGTTTTCTGGATTTCAGGATTTGAATGAGAGGTTGCAGTGACACCAGTCTGGGTGTAATCACTAATTGAGACTTTAGGCTCTTTTGCAAAACCTCTGCCTTCCATCATTCTGTAGTCTTGTAGAAGTTGGAAAACACCTGGGGCCTCAAGAACCAGGACTTGAGGTGCCTCACTTCTCTATTTGGGCCACTTCCCTTCCTGGAGCATGGAGTAGGGTAAGCATGAACTACGCACCAGGGAAATGTGCTCATCGTGTTGGCTTCTTTCCCTACTCGGGTACGTCGGCCGTGGTTTTTCTTCTTCAGGTGGCAGGAGCTAAGAAGCTGAAACGAGCAGCTGCTTCTCTCTCCTGACGCCCCCACCCTCACGACTCCTTTCTCATCAGACTGAAAAAAAATGACCTTGTTCAGACTTTGCAAACAATGGTCCGCTAAGTTTCTCTACCTGCGGTGTTTACGATGGACTGCGGAAGACGTTTACAGGGCTCTAGCCTTGTTTCCTTTTGAATCTTTTAAGACCTGTTTTGGAAAGAACAGATCAAATGTTGGCTCCTTAGTGGCAGAGCAGCTATAAATACATTCTGAGGGACCTTGGGCTGGACAGTTTCTAGCAGGTGGTGAACTTGCTCACCTGCTGGATAATATCTAAGAATGCGTGTGTGTATCCCCAGGAATTCAGGTGTTCGCCTCACTTCTAAATTCTTCCCCTGTCAGCTAAATATTTACTTATAAATCTCCATTCTTCTTCAATCCTAAATTAATAGGAAGTTCCTTGTTGCTTGCAGAAAGGAATCTAGACGTTTTTCCTTGCCAGATATTTATATGTTTTTGCCTCTCCATAAAGTTTGTAGTGTCACAGCACCTTGACCTTCGGCAATGAGTACTCAAAATTCTGGTTCAGACACAGACTTTGAACATGAGCTCTGTAGTCTGCTTTCTCTAACAGTTTGTTGGTGATTTTTTTTTTTTGAGAGAGTCTCACTCTGCTGGAGTGCAAATGTGCGATCTTGGCTCACTGCAGCCTCTGCCTTGAAGGTTCAAGTGATTCTTTTCCCTCAGTCTCTCAATTAGCTGCGATTACAGGCACGTATCACCATGCCCAGATAATTTTTGTATTTTTAGTAGAGACAGAGTTTCGTCATGTTGGCCAGCCTGGTCTTAAACTCCTGAGCTCAAGTGATCTGCCTGCCTTGATCTCCCAAAGTGCTGGGATTACAGGTGTGAGCCACCGTGCCCTGTCCCTAAAGGTTCATTCTATTGGAAAATATTATTACTGTAATATTATCCTGAATATACACAGATAGAAGGAGAAATAATGAGGTGGAGAGAGAGCACTGAATTGGAATATGAATCCTAGGTTTGGCTGTGGGTAGTTGTGCTAACTGAGGTGAAGAGTTGTTCAACTTCTCTGACCCTTGGTGTTTCATCTTAGAATGCAGTTAATGATGTCTACCTAATAGGGTCATTGAGAGGATTAAATGGAAAAGTATAAGTAACATATGTAACAGAGTGCCTAGTGTGGAGCAGACACCTCAGTAATATGAGCTGAATCTGAATGATGCTTTTCTTTTAAAGACTTCATTGATTCTCACAGCATTCTACATGAAGGCAGAGATGAGTATTGGCTCATTTCATAGCTGACGAAGTGAGGCAGAGGTGACATTTAGTAATATGCCCACCGAGGCCAGGAAATGAATTAAGGTATCCTGACTTGAATTTTTGTAACTTTTAGACTGAGAAATTCAGGGATGACACTTGGATGATTTGGAGGCTAGGACTTTAAAGTGATGATCTTTGGGAAGCAGACATTGTCACACTTCGAGACTTTGAGTTCTTAAAGGGATTGTAAGAAACAGTTAAATAAAAATGACCTAACGCAATTGGAATTAAATAAATAGTAAATATAGTATAAGTTAAAACCGTAATGAAATACTACCTTATGCCAGTCAGAATGGCCATTACCAAAAAGTCAAAAAACAATATATGTTGGTATGTATGTGGTGAAAAGGGAGCACATATACACTGTTGGTGGTGATGTAAATTAGCAAAACTCTATGGAAGATTTCTCAAAGAACTGAAAGTAGATCTGCCGTTCAATCCAGTCCCAATACACCCAAAGGAAAGGAAGTCGTTACGTTTTTTACACGTGCACTCGAATGTTTATCACAGAACAATTAACAATTGCAAAGATACAGAATCAACCTGAGAGCCCACCAACTAATGAATGAATAAATAAAATGATATATATATATATGTAAAAAATATATATGTGTATACACACTCACACACACACTTTGGAATGTGACTGCAGCCATAAAAAAAGAATAAAATAATGTCTTTTGCAGCAACTTGGATGGAACAAGACACCATTAGTCTCAGTGAAATAAGTCAGCAAGGAAAAACCAAATACCGCATGTTCTCACTTATAAGTGGGAGATAGGGGTGGGTATCAAGGGGCATACAGAGTGGTATTGGAGACTCAGAGGGAGAAGGGTGAGAGAGGGATGCAAAAATCACTTATTGGGTACTTACCAGGTACACTGAAAGCCCAGACTTCACCACTATCCAATTCACCCATGTAACCCAAAGCCACTTGTACACCTAAAAATATTAAATACATAAGTAGTGAACATAATGTGTTCTGGAATGGCAGCTGTGATCAGTGAAGGACCATCTCCTTTATTTGGGGTGACTCAGTATGTCTGAGCATCCTTTAATTTTTCACATCTCCATGATGTTGTTACATCATGTGAGATCCAGGACAATTTAGGTCAACTGTTGTGTCCAGCAACACAAAGAGTAATGAATGTCTTCAGGGACCTTTTAATTACAGCCACATAAATCAGTTCTCTGGAAACACCTGAGACATTGACTCATCAGCGTATGTCTCTGGACTCCTTATTAAAACTCTTGCAACTTGGTAACCTAAAGTAAAGCGTTTTGTGAGTTGTGCCTTTTTTTTTTTTTTTTTTTTTTTTAATTGAGACAGAGTTTCACTTTTGTCGCCCAGGCTGGAGTGCAATGGCACAATCTTGACTCATTGCAACCTCTGCCTCCTGGGTTCAAGTGATTCTCCTGTCTCAGCCTCCTGAGCAGCTAGGATTACAGGCACCTGCCACCACGCCCAGCTAATTTTTGTATTTTTAGTAGAGATCGGGTTTCACCATGTTGGCCAGGCTGGTCTCAAACTCCTGACCTCAGGTGATCTGTCCACCTTGGCCTCCCAAAGTGCTGACATTACAGGCGTGAGCCATTGCGCCTGGCCGAGTTGTACTTTTTTTTTTTTTTTAACTAGTTTGACTATTAGTCATTTTCCTATATACATTTTTCTATTACGGAAAAATATAATACATTAGAATGTGATACTCTATTCTATTTTTAAGAGTTTTTTTTCCACTTGTTTAAAAGGTTAGAAAATATAAGCATTGATTTTCTTTTCCTGTTTGCACGGTAGTATCACTGATTTTCCTCTAACCTTTACACTAATTGGTACACATCCTAAGTTATATATCTCTCTTCTGGAGGGAGGGAAAATGTGCAGTACATTGCTTGGAAAAATCAATGGGTATCTGTGGGTGTGTTTTGGTTAAAAGCCTACTTACTGCCTTAATGAAACCTAGGCCTTCATGAGTAAATACCGTATTGAAAAAACAAAAGACCGCTTAAGTGGTTTTAGTAATCACTGCAGTTAATGGAATTTTTTACACCTCTAAGAATGATGATTTAATATTTTTACTATACTTGACCTTAGCCAAAATGCCAAGAAAGGTTGATTTATATATATATATATATACACACACACAAACACACACACACATATGCATTCTTTACTGAGATGGACTCACTCTGTCACCCAGGCTGAGTGTAGTGTCATAATCACAGCTCACTGCAGCCTCAGCCTCCTGGGCTCAAGTGACCCTCACATCTTAAACCTCCAAGTAGCTGGGACTATAGGGGCGTCCCACCAGGCCTGGCTAATTTTTTATTTTTTGGTAGAGACAGGGTCTCGTTATGTTGCCCAGGCTGGTCTTGAACTTCTGGATGCAAGCAATCCTCCCAACTCAGCATCCCAAAGTGCTGGGATTACAGGTGTGAGCCACCACACCCAACCTTGAGTAACTTTTATTTAAAATCATTTTAAACTTACACAATGTTTGGAATTTCAAGAACAGCACATAGAAGTCCTGTATACCCTCTCCCAGATTCACCAATCATTATCAGTCCCTCTTAATTTCCAAGCTCTTTTTCTGTGATACATTTTCTTTCCTCAACCATTTGAGAAAATGTTGCAAAAAACGTGATGCTCCATTACCTCTAGATACCTCAGTGTGTATTTTCTTAAAACAAGGACAGTTCCTGCATAGCCACCAGACACCTATCAAAATCAGGAAATTAACACTGATACAATACCATCTCCTAATCCATAGATCCCTACTCAAATTTCGCTAATTTAAAAAACAATTTTAATTAAAATTTTTATTTTTATTTTCATAGTGATGGAGTCTCACTATGTTGCCCAGGGTGATCTTAAACACCTGGGTTCAAGTGATCTTCCCACCTTGGCCTCTCAAAGTGCTAGGATTACAGGTGTGAGCCACCACCCCCAGCCAAATTTCACTGATTATCCTAATAATGGTCTTTGAGGTCCAAGATCCAATCCAGGATCATGCATTGCATATGGTTAGCATGTGTCTAGGTAATGTCAATCTGGAAAAGTTACTCAGCCTGTCTTTTGTGGCTTTGACATTTTTGAAGTATAGGACTGTTACTTTGAAGAATGTCCTCAGTTTGAGGTTGTCTGACGTTGTCATGATTAGATTCAGGTGTATTGCAGGACTATCTCAGAAATGATGCTGTGTTCTTCCCAGTCCATAGTATCAAAAGGCACACGATGTTCATTTAACCTATTACTGGTAATGTTAACTTTTATCATTTGGTTAAGATGATGTCTGTCAGGTTTCTTCCACAGAAAAGTTAATAAGTATTTTGTGAAGGGATTTTAATAACCATTAAGTATTGGTAAGAGTTGATAAGTATCCACTAAGATGTTAATAAGCGTTTTGTGAGGAGACAGTTTCAGACTGTATAAATATCTGGTTGTTTATTAAACCTCCATTTATTAATTTTGGCACCCACAGAGGCTTCTTACTAGAAAAAATTATTAAGATGCTTGATTAAATATATGATGCTGCCATCCCTCCTGCAATTATTAGTTAGCATTCTACTATAAGGCACAACATTCCCTTATTATTTATTTAAACCAGTAGGAAGTCATAGATTCCTATTTTATTGAATAAATTATAGTTCAGCATAATTACTAACATTCTTTATTTTGAATATCAAACTGACCCAGATTTGGCCAGTGAGAACCTTTCTAGCTGATGTCTGTGACTTTTCACAGTCCTCATCGTTCTTGGGCAACTTCCTGCCACAAGAAATTCCAAGCTTATCTTGTATTTTTCTTGCCCTAGCCATGGAGTCAGTCATCCCTTCAAGGAGTGAGCTATGATCACACCACTGTACCCCTGCCTGGGCAATAGAGCAAGACTGTGTCTCTAAAATTTTTTTTTAATTAAAAAAAAAAACCCAGATAAGCAAAAGTAAGATAATAGACATAGCCATCACTGGTAGTTCCCCAACGTAAAAATAACAGTCACTTCCATTTTGAAATAGATTATTTCAGTCTTGTTTCTATGCATATCAGCTGTAAATCCTTAATCCTGTTGAGTTCTCACTCTCTTCTCTTTCTGTGCAAAGTGAGGACCAGATTCCCTCTGGATGCCATTGCCTGACTCTCCTGAGCCTCTCGCTGGCTGGCTCCAGCTGTACAATATCTCCACAAAACAGTTGGCAGGCAGGCTAGGCCCACGTGTGCACCGTGTGGATGATGCACCATGCAATCCTCCTGGTGGGCACCTCTGTCTGCAACTCCTCCTTCACAGGAGGCCCTTCTTCCTTCCCAGGTGCAGAAGGCCAGGGAGCAGGTTTCCTCACTCTTTGATCATAATGAGTCATTTACTGCGGAAGCTGGCTGGAGCCCAGACCCTAAAGGAAACAGCAGTACAAACCTTTCCTATTCCAGTGCTACTCACTGAAGCTTCTCTGGCAAATGTGGCTCTAGAATAGATTCAGAGGATGTGGGGGTATGTAGGTGTGATCTCTGGGTGGAGATCATAGCTCTCTCTAGGAGATGTACACACATTAGCTCATGGACATCCCATCCCTCTGCCCTTTCTTTGACGTTGACCCAGCTTGTCAACTGGTCCTCTGACTACATGCTTGATCATTTTGTAAATATTTTTCTGTAGTCTCAAAGATTACAAACCATGTATGAGTGCCTGGGGAGAAAAAGGTTGCGGGGATAGTATGTAAAAGTTAGCTGCTTTTTCTCAGCATTTTCATCACACAACCAATGCAAGGATGTCCATCCAAGTTCAAGTTTACTTTGCATCTCTCAATATTTCCTCTGAGGATTTATGGATGTTCCCATCATGCACGTCCATTGGAACTCACCAGTCCAGGCCCCTGTTCTGGTACTGTCATCTTCATATGTTCATTCATTTAATGAACATGTTAATATGTGGTAGGTGTTTTGCCCAAATTTAGTGGCTGTTAATGATTTGAAATACCACTTTGAGCGATGTGAGGTTTTTGTGTCTGGAAAGTTTTATTCACCAAAAAGGAAGTGTCTGATTGAAACACAGATGAGAGCCAGGTGTGGTGGTGCATGCCTGTGGCCCCAGCTACTCTGGAGGCTGAGGTGGGAGGGTCACTTGAGCCTGGAAGTTAGAAGCTTCAGTGAGCCGTGGTCACATCACTGCATGCCAGCCTGGGAGACACAGCAAGACCAGGTCTCTAAAAAAATTAAATTAAATTAAAACAACACAAAACCCCTACAAATGACCCTTGGGCTTTGTCTGTGAGTGTCTTGCTGTGTATTAGTTGATACTGGATCAGGGATAAATGCCTGCACGGAGTGGAGGCCACCAAAGGGGATGTGGAAAGTGCCCAAGGAGGAACTAAAACCATGTATCATCTCAGCGCCTTTGCCGGTTTCAGCCTACAATAAGCATTCAGGTATAGCTCATTTCTTTCATTTAAATCTATCACCCCTGTCCACCCTGCACCATTTCCTTACTTACCTTCTCACCAACATTAGCAATGCTGTAATCACTGCTTTGCATATAAATCCTCAACTACTTTACCCCTGCCCAGTACTCTCCCGGCAAATTCTAATGAAATCTATGTCTGGCCTGCTCTGCCCCTGCCCCTGAGCAGCTGAACGTGTCTGGAGAAAAACATGAAGACTGTCCCACATCAACCACAGGCTCTCAACCCCAGGAGCCCTCAATACCTCTAGTGGACTCACATCATTTCTCTAGTCAATCGACTCTTCTGTACTCAGAGGAGACAACTTCACATCTTCTGTCCTTTCCTGATGACACCTTCCCCTGGTCCTCCCTCTCAGCTGATGACCTTCTGTCCAACTGAAAAAATAGAAGTGATTATGAGAGAACATCCCCCACTTTCCCCACAAAATCTACCAACTTCTTTGCCACTGGACCCTCAGACTTTACTCTCTCTCCTGTTAGATAATGATCAGCTAATGCTCATTCCTTCTCACCACCTCTAGAACTCTGTTCCTGCCTCCTTCTCTCTCCTCTCTCCTTGAATTCTTTCCTTCCTTCATTTGAATATTCCCATTTACACCAAATATGTTGTATTATTTCCCACAAACAAAAACCCAAATCGGGAATCTCCCCAAACCCCCACTATTACCCCATATCTCTGCTCTCCTTAATAGCAACATATCTTGAAAAAATTGTCTGTAGCTCTTTACTTCCAATTTTTTCTTCTCTCTCTCTTTTTCCTTCTTTTTTTTTTTTTTTTGAGATAGTGTCTTGCTTTGTTGTGAAAGGCTGGAGTGCGGTGGCTTGATCATGGCTTATTACAGCCTTGACCTCCCAGGCTCAAGGGATCCTCTGGCCTCAGCCTCCAGAGTAGCTAGGCCTACAGGCTGGCATCACCACCCCCAGATAATTTTTTTTAATTTTGTGTAAAGACAGGGTCTCACTATATTGCCCAGGCTGTTCCCAAACTCCTGGTCTGAAGCAATCTTCCTCCCTTGGCCTCCCAAAGTGCTAGGATTAAAGGCATGACCTACTGTGCCCAGCCACAATTTTCTATTCTACGGGATAATAACGTCTTATCTAAATATATTATTTTCTAAAATGTAGGCAAGAAGCCGTTTGCTTTATATTCTTCTGTGAGCTTCAAATTCTCCCCTTTGCCTCACAGGAATGATAGATTTTATATTTTGAACTAAAATTTGAGCTGTAAATAGCTTCATGGAGAAACACTGCAGAATATGGAGGTTTTTACTTCTTATGTGGCCTTGTTTCCTATGCAGTTCCATTTTCTAAGCACATCTATTGCTTTCATTAAAACATGCTGACAACAGTAATCTCAGCATGTAAATGATGGGCCAATTTTGCTTGTTTATTTTTCCTTTTTATTTCTTTGAATTAAAAACCTAATAAATGTTTTGTTGTTTTAAATAAAATATGTAACTGAAATGGTATACCCGCTAAATGATGATTCTCCATTTCTCTCTCTGCCCTGTCTCCAGCAACCACTTTTCTGCTCTCTGCTTCTATGATAATCTTTTAAATACCCCCATGTAAGTGGAATCTCACAGTATTTGTCCTTCTGTGACTGGCTTATTTCACTAAACATACTATCCTCTAGATTTGCCCATGTTGTCACATCTGGCAGGATTTCCTCCTTTTAAAAAGCTGAATAATTTCCCACTGTATGTATATACCACAGTGGCTTTGCCCATTCATTCAATAATGGACATGTATGTTCTTTCCATATCTTGGCTTTTGTGAATAATGCTTCATTGAACACAGGAGTGCAGAGACCTCTTCAAGATCCTGATTTCACTTCTTTTGTTTGTATACCCAGAAATGGGATTACAGGATCATGTAGTAGTTCTATTTTTAAATTTTTGAGAAATCACCAGACTTTTTAAATAGTAGCTGCACCATTTTACATTCCCAAGAGTATGTGAGGGTTCCCTTTTATCTGCATCCTTGACACCATTTGTCTTTTGTCTTTTTTATAATAGCCATCCTAAGAGATGTGAAGTGATATCTCATTGTGGTTTTGATTTGCATTTCCCTATGATTAGTTATGTTGAACTCCTTTTCATATACCTGTTGGCTGTGCATATGTTTTCTTTGGGGAAGTGTCTATTTAAATATTTAAATCCTTTTCCCATTAATTTTTTTTTCACTATTGAGTTGTATGAGTTCTTTATATATTTTGGATATTAACTCCTTATTAGATAGATAGTTTGCAAAGATAGTTTGCAAATATACTTCCCATTCTGTGGGTTGCCTTTTTATTTTGTTGACTGTTTCTTTTGCTGTGGAGAAACATTTTAGTTTGATGTAATCCTACATGTCTATTTTTGCCTTTGTTCCCTGGGTTTTGTTATCACATCCAAGAAATCATTGCTAAGACCGATGTCAAGAAGTTTTCCTCCTATGTTTTTTTCCAGGAGTTTTACAGTTTTGGGTCTTACATTTAAATCTTTAAAACATTTTGAGTTGATTTTTATGTGAGCATGAGTCCATTTTCATTCATTTGCAGCTGGATGCTTGGTTTTCCCAATACCATTTGTAAAAGAGACTATCATTTTCCCATTGTGTATTCACAGCATCCTTGTTGAAGATGAGTGGACCGTAGATATGCGGGTCTCTATTCTGTTCCATTGGTCTCTGTGTCTATCTTTATGCCAGTATCACAGTGTTTTAATTACCACAGCTTGGTATTACATTTTGTAGGACGTATGATGTCTCCAGCTTTGTTTTATTCCTCAAATTGGGGATATGCTGTAGTTCCAGATAAATTTTAGGATTTGTTTTTCTATTTAAAAAAATGCCTCTGGGATTTTGATGGGGATTGTATTGAGTTTTAGATTGCTTTGGGCTATATGGACATTTTAACAAAATTCCAATCCACAAAAACCTAGAATTTGAGTCACACTTAAAAAAAAAAGGCGTTATTGGCTAACAGACTCTTGTATTGCAACCTTCTACTTAGTGCTTCTTTCTTATCTGGTAGGTCCAGTGACTACTGTTGAAGAGAGATAAGATTTACTCTTTCAGGAAAAGATTTGGCAATTTTAAGAAACTTGAAAAGTTTTACCTTCTTTGTGCTCGTATCTTGATTGAATAATCTAAAATACGGGGAAAAGGGGAATCATGAAGATTCTCTTTCTCCTATAGGGAAAAGGCTGTATTCATGAAAATTCTTTCTCTATTCTGGTGAAAAGCAGAGAGTAGCCATACAGCACACACCAGGCAGCCACTGAACACAGTGATGTGAGGACCGTGTCGCAGAATAAAATATGCCATAATAAGCAAGGAAAACAGGATTACTACGTCATATATACAGTACTCTCTCATGTAGACTGGAAATTATGTTAGTCCTAGGATGGTGGAATTACAGGTTGTTGTTTTTTTTGAGACAAGGTCTCGCTCTGTTGCCCAGGCTGGAGTGCAGTGGCGCTATCTCAGCTCTCTGCAGCCTTGACCTCTCAGGCCCAAGAGATCCTCCCACTTCAGCCTCCTGTATAGTTGGGACTACAGGTGCATGCTAACCCACATGGCTAAGTTTTTGTATTTTTTTGTAGAGGCGGGGTTTTGCCATGTTACCCAGATTGGTCTTGAACTCCTGGGCTTAAGGGATCTGCCCACGTTGGCCTCCCAAAGTGTTGGGATTACAGGCATGAGCCACTGGGCCTGCGCTTTAGAAATTTTTAATATCCATTTTCCAAGACTGTGTATGGTTAAGTATATAATAAATAACTTTTAAATGTACTAGATATATCTAATACTTTAAGAAAGTAGGGCCAGGTGCGGTGGCTCATGCCTGTAATCCCAGTACTTTGGGAGGCCGAAGCGGGTGGATCACCTGAGGTCAGAAGTTAGAGACCAGTCTGGCCAACATGGTGCAACCTCTGTCTCTACTAAAAATACAAAAATCAGCCACGTATGGTGGCACGTGCCTGTAGTTCCAGCTACTTGGGAGGCTGAGGCAGGAGAATCGCTTAAACCCGGAAGACAGAGGTTGCAGTAAACTGAGATTGCACCACTGCATTCCAGCCTGAGTGATAAAGTGAGATTCCATCTCAAAAAAAAAAAACACGTACCATTATAGTTGGGTGGGGGGTGTTCATGGTTATATTTTGAGCTGTCACCCTGTTATCGTCTTAAGCAACATGATGTCACAAAGGAATAGACACAGTTCAAGGGAACTTTGGTAACTTATCTGATGTCTGAAGTGTTTTGGTTTTAAGTATGTCAAGTATTGGCTGGGTGATTTAACAACAAACATTTGGTTTTCATAGTTCTGGAGGCTAGTGGTCCATCATCATGGTGCTGGCAGATTTGGTGTCTGGTAAGGGCTCTCTTCCTGGTTTGGAAGACGGTCATATTGCACATGAAAATGAAAATAAATAAACAATTAATAAATCTCTAAAAAACATATATTTTAAATTAGGTTAATTTTAATATTTTAGGAACAAAAATTAGAGTGACTAGTTATTGATTTTTACTCACATTATCTGCTAAAGAGTTTATTTGCATATTTGAAGAATAATTTCTTAGTATGGATGAGAGTAAAGTTGGGATTTGCTAGCCTTCCTTTGATTATATTTTTCTTTCCTCTCTTGGTAATAGTTTCAAGTGCATGGACTTCCTTATGACCTTGGTCACAATGGGTAACATCTGAAACTAGGTCTGTTAATGTGTGAGTAAAGGTAAATGAGTAACCTGACTGAGACGCTGACCAAGATCAAAAAAGGCTAAACCAATGGAGCACGTCATCATTTTCAGACACAGAGATATGTTTAAATCCTGAGACAAATGTAGAAAAAGGTGCATTACTACTAAGAACTTAAAAGAGTAAGATTTTGAGTTTATTCATTCATGGGGATGGCAAGCAGGGTGTTTGTTTGTTTGTTTTGCTTTTTGTTTTTATTTTGAGATGGAGTTTTGCTCTTGTTGCCCAGGCTAGAGTGCAGTGGTGCAATCTCAGTTCACTGCAACCTCTGCCTCCTGGGTTCAAGCGATTCTCCTGCCTCAGCCTCCTAAATAGCTGGGACTACTGGCGCATGCCACCATACCCGGCTACTTTTTGTATTTTTAGTAGAGACAGGGTTTCACCATATTGGCCAGGCTGGTCTTGAACTCCTGACCTTGTGGTCTATCTGCCTCAGCCTCCCAAACTGCTGGGATTACAGCTGTGAGCCATTGCGCCCTGCCAGGGTCAGCCAATTATTTAAAAATGTAAAAAGGCCCAGCTAGTTGCACTTTTTTTTTTTTTTTTTTTTTTTTTTTTTTTTTTGAGATGGAGTCTCGCTCTGTCACCCAGGCTGGAGTGCAGTGGCATGATCTTGGCTCACTGCAACGTCCTCCTCCCGGGTTCAAACAATTCTTGTGCCTCAGCTTCCTGAGTAGCTGGGATTACAGGCATCCACCACCAACATAACTGATGGTTAGGAAACTGATGCAATCATCCTCCAACATGCAGAGAAAATCACTTTTAGGAAGGCAGAGAATAAAAGGGTTTTTGAACACAGGAAGGGGAACTGGGAGAATATCTAATAGGTGTCGGTTGCATCCACCGACGGCCTGTGTCTGTTAGCTGACCTAAGGCTGCTTGAGTCTTAAAGGCCCCTAAATATGCTTCTGGTTAGTATGATTAATTCAGGCCGAAGGAGAGAAAGCCAAGGCTATTGATAGGCAAAGAAGCAAGAGGGCTTCTGATGCTGCATTCTGGGCTCAAGTCTTGAAGGTGGAATGAACTGGTCTTAGGGAAGCCAACAGAGCAGCTGGTAGCCTCTTCCTAGGCATGGGGAGTAGGAGCCTCTGAAGGCAAAGCTTCCTAGAGGGGAAGCTCCTGGACAAACCCAGAACTATCTCTGATGATGCACCCTTCCGTGACCTTCCATGCACGGCATGGTCTGTTGGTTACTTCTGAAGCCTTTCTTAAGCATCTGATGATCCACACATATCCAAATTCCCCAAGTTTCTCATGGATCACAGCAATTGAGGGCTGTGTTTGCAGATCAAATACTTGAATATCATTTTGTTAATTACAGGATATTTAGTAATATGCATAACTCACCAATATCTGACAGAGAAGCCCTCTCAGAGTGGCCCAACAGCAAGAGTGTAGCCCTGGACTTTTATTTTCCATTGGAAGAAATGGAAGCCAAGAGAGAGCCATGATTTGTCCAAGGTCCCACAGCTCCATGGTGAGAGGGTTGGGACTAGAATATGAGACTTGTGACTTACAGCCTGCTACTCTTTGAAATACATCATCATGGCCCCAAACACATTGTTTTATCATTCAGAGGCGTAGTCAGAGAAACAAGCTTATACAGAAATGTGATCAGCCAGCAGAGGGCAATCTATTGAGGAATCTCAAAAACATTTTTGATTCCCTTTTGGATTTAGCTTGCTACTCTCCACAGGGTATGAAGTCAACCATTGCACCGGTTCACTCTACAGATGACTTTCTCTTTCAGCCACCCTATCAGGATCATAGGATGCTGGGGATAGTAAAAGTTACATCTCACGAGATAAAGAATGAGGATAACTTCATGTAATAAAAATAACAAACTTCTGCTTAGCTGAGTGCAGTGGCTTACGCCTGGAATTCCAGTGCACTGGGAGGCTACAGCAGGAGGATTGCTTCAGCCCAGGAGTTCAAGAGTGCAACGAGCTGTGACTGACTCACTGCACTCCAGCCTGGGTAGCAGAGCAAGACCCTGTCTCTAAAAGCAAACAAACAAACAAAAAATTTCTGCTTAAGAAATTGTTTTAAAATTTTAGTTTTTTGGTTTACTGTGAGTCAATATAACAAGCTATTCTATTCCAGTCTTCACTGTCGAAATATATAATGTATTATCAGTCCATTTCCTGCACATATGAGTATATGCAGCATAATTTGCTCTTAGCTGCAAAGGATTCTGTAACCATCTATGCCTATGCCAATATCAATTCTCATTGTGCAGTATGGATGAGGTACATTAAAAAACCTAGGAAATAATATGGTTTAAAAATAAATCCTTGAAATATATATATATATATATATATATATATATTTTTAATGCTGCTATGTCAAAAGTGAAATATAAAGACCATCAGGACAATTGTGGGTTTCACTAAGTCAAATTTTTTTCCTATGTGACAGAAATTAAAATTAAATTTTTCCCCGATTCACATAAGCGCTATACATAAAATTAAAATTTGTGGTGGTTTCCCCTGATATATGTGAACATGTTTTCATTTGTCCCTCTGAAATCATTCTCTGCACTTCTTGCCCTGCTCTGTATCCCAGAGGCTGACCTCTGTGGACTGTGTCAGTGGATTCCTCTGTCTCTGTCTTTTTCTTGGCTTTGACCAATGAGAGGTATCTACAGATTAGGGGGGAGGGGAGAAAGGTAGGGTGCTTATTTTCCCCATTCCCTGCTTATATCGCTGAAATTCCGTCAGTGCATTTCTCTACAATGCGTCTCATCTGCTTCTGTTAGATGCTGATGAGCTCCAGCTCTTTCTTGGTTCTAGATTCCCTCCCCTTGACTTTTCAGACCCACGGGTTGTGATGTTTTGCCTTCTCTTGTGGGTTCCCTTAATCCTGCCCACCTCTCTGTACAGAGTCCCTCATTAAATTCTCTTCAATATAATGCTTTGAAGGTACCATTTGTTGCCTGCTGAGACCCCAACCGGCACTTAGACCCTGACTGACATAATAACAAAATTATAGTGCCTTAGGAAAATGTAAATGTTACAGTGGACAGTCCTTTCCTTTGGGGAATTATAATTCATCCATAGTAATTTTCCTTAGTCCATGTGGTGTTTTAATGGCGATTTTCTATTTTCCTTATTTCTATCTTTATTAATTTGTGTTCTTCTATAATAAAAGGCTGTCTCTTTTTCCCCATGTATTTATTTAAATCAATATGGTCTTGTGAATATTGATTTCTTTCTTTTTCTTTTTTTTTTTTTTTTTTGAGACAGAGTCTTGCTCTGTTGCCCAGGCAGAAGTGCAGTGGTGCAATCTTGGCTCACTGTAATCTCCACCTCCCAGATTCAAGCAATTCTTCTGCCTCAGCCTATTGAGTAGCTGAGATTACAGGCTTGCACCACCACACCTGGCTAATTTTTTTTTTGTATTTTTTTTAGTAGAGACAGGGTTTCACCATAGTGGCCAGGCTGGTCTCAAACGCCTGACCTTGTGATCCACTTGCCTCGGCCTCCTAAAGTGCTAAGATTGTGGCTATTGATTTCATTCTTTGGATTACAATTCTACATTATTATTATTATTATTATTTTTGAGACAAGGTCTTACTCTGTCACCCAGGCTGGAGTGCAGTGGCACGGTCTCAGCCCACTGCAACCTCTGCCTCCTGGGCTCAAGTCATCCTCCTGCCTCAGCCTCCCAAGTAGCTGGGAGTGCAGGCACCTGCCACCATGCCTGGGTAATTTTTGTATTTTTAGTAGAGATGGGGTTTCACCATGTTGGCCAGGTTCCGCCAGAACTCCTGGCCTCAAGTGATCCGCCTACTTTGGCCTCCGAAAGTGCTGGAATTACAGGCATGAGCCACCATACCTGGCCAATTCTATATGATCATACTTTAAACAATTTGTTTTGTTGTTTAATTTGTTTCAGCTTTGATCACTGGGAACTCTTTCGGGTTGGATTTTGACATGGCACTATTCCCGTTCTTTTTTTCTCAGCACTTCCTTTCTGGTGCCACAGTATGTCTCCAGGTTCATCTTATGTTTTCTTTGCCCCAACTACTTCTCCAAAGTGCCCTGTTTTCCTCTATTGAAGAATGGCATTTGGAAACCATGGTATTACCATGTCTATAATCCCAGAATTTTGAGAGGCTGAGGCAGGCAGATCGCTTGAGCCCAGGAGTTCAAGACCAGCCTGGGCAACATGGTGAAACTCCATCTCTACAAAAAAAAAAAAAGTACAAATACAAAAATACAAAAAATAGCCAGGCATGGTGGCACATGCCTGTAGTCCCAGCTACTTGCGAGGCTGTGGGAAGACCACCTAAGCCTGAGAGGCTGTAGCTGCAGTGAGCTGTCATTAAGCCATTGCACTCCAGGCTGGGTGAGAGAGTGAGGCCCTGTTTCAAAAACAAAACAAAACAAAACAAAACAAAACAGAACAAAAAAGAAGTATATACCATCTCGAATGTATCTAGTGCAAGTAACCAAAGACATCAAACTTTTAACTTGGGAAGCAATTTTAATACTCAACGAAATAAGAAACAGTATATAAGACTGCTCTTATATATCATCAAAAAGAACTGAAAGGGCAAGAAGACATAATCATCATGAACATGTATGCACCTAACAAACATCCATGAGCATTCCAACCATAGCAGTGTCTAACTGTTATTTTGGCAAATTTTCAAGTAATCCCCCACCCCTCGGGACCTCCAGATCACCTGCTGCCCCTGATTTCTAAGGCTCTGGGAAAGAGTAGGAGTGGGAGAGTATGTGGGGTTCAGTGATGTGCTTCTCATCTTGTATTCTTTGCAGATGCATAGGTTGCATTCAGCTAAGTCTGTTATTGCTCTTTTTCCAGTTTCCATTGATGTCTCTTGTCATCTATTGGCTCTTCCTCTGCCCTCTTTGTCATTATCATTTTAAACCCTTAAAATTATTGCACTGTTTTGGGAGGCTGAGGTGGGCGAATCACCTGAGGTAGGGAGTTCGAGACCAGTCTGACCAACATGGAGAAACCCCATCTCTGCTAAAAATACAAAATTAGCCGGGCGCAGTGGTACATGCCTGTAATCCCAGCTACTCAGGAGGCTGAGGCAGGAGAATCGCTTGAACCCGGGAGGTGGAGGTTGCGGTGGGTTGAGATCACACCATTGCACTCCAGCCTGGCCAACAAGAGCGAAACTCCGTCTCAAAAAAAAATTGCATTGTTATTTTAGTGGAATTATCTTACTACCCTGTAGTCATTTAAGAACTTGCATTAGTGCTTTGAACCATATCTGGAATCGTATTCACTTTTTCTTTAAACTTTAATGGCTCTTTAACAAATGAGATCATATATAATGCTTTATAATCTGCTTTTAAAAATTAATACAGTATGAAGATTTTTCATTTGTGACCAACTTCCATAGGGCCTGCTCTCTTCATTCCTTCACCACCACCTGCCCATAGTGTGCCACACAGGAAGGCAAGCATGGTCAGCACACTTGGCCCTGGGAGGATGAAGAGTGCAATGGGCTGGAAGTCCTAGGGCAGGTGGGATGTGAGTATGGGACAACACTTTGCCAAGGGGCAGCCATTGGGAAAGGATACAGGGCATGTGGCTTAAGGCAGATGCTTTTTCACTCTGAAATGAGTAGAGCAAAAATTTATAGATAGCTGGACACTATCTGCAGATAAGACATCGTACTGATTGTGCAGTGAGACAGCCTAGCCACCGTCCCAAGAATAGGATTCTATCTGCCTTTATTAACACCCCAGGGCTGGCCTTGACTTCCCCTGCCTGTTCTTCTGGGCACCCCAGGGGGCTAAATAACCCCCTGAATGCAGGCTGTGGGCCAAGAAGAATGGTGACAGGAGATGGGGAGTGGGCACATCTGGGGGTCTCTGAATCCACCCAAAGGACAAAGGTCCATTTAAGGAAGCTAAATATGAACCTGGTCAGTATTTCCTCTGAAGTATTAGTACAAGTGATAATGTTGTTGACAGCTGGCTGTGGTGGCTCACACCTGTAATCCCAGCACTTTGGGAGGCCAAGGTGGGCAGATCATTTGAGGTCAGAAGTTCGAAACCAGCCTGGCCAACATGGTGAAACCCCATCTCTAATAAAAATACAAAAATTAGTCGGACATGGTGGTAGGGACCTGTAATCACAGCTACTCGGGAGGCTGAGGCAGGAGAATTGCTTGAGCCTGGGAGGCAGAGGTTGCAGTGAGCCAAGACTACACCGTTGCACTCCAGCCTGGGCACCAAAGCGAGACTCCACCTAAAAAAAAATTGATAAAGATGTTAGTCAACAGAATCCTGAAGGTCGGGGCATTGCTGAGCATCAAACAGGAAAGGTGTGTTTTTCTCAGGCCACCTGAGTCACCAGATGTTTTCATTTCAGCGGCACTTTTGGGAAGAAAGTGGAAAGGCTTTTGATATTCATTTTCCTGAAGGAAAATGATATTGTAATCAGCTGCGAATTCACTGTGAGGATTAAAAAGAGGAGAAAAGAGAATTCCAGAATGTGAAGGCAGGGAAGTCTTGCTTCCAGGCAAATCCGATGACAGTCAAATCTAGTTTCGCAACAAATTAGGGCATTTACAATGATCTTAAAATGTTTGCAAAGTTCTTACCAAAGGCCAGGTGTGGTGGCTTACACCTGTAATCCCAGCACTTTGGGAGGCCAAGGTGGGTAGATCACCTGAGGTCAGGAATTCGAGCCCAGCCTGGCCAACATGGTGAAACCCCATTTCTACTAAAAATACAATAATTAGCAAGGCATGGTGGCAGGTGCCTGTAATCCCATCTACTTAGGAGGCTGAGGCAGGAGAATGGCTTGAACCTGGGAGGCGGAGATTGCAGTGAGCCGAGACTGCGCTACTGCACTCCAGCCTGGGTGATAGAGAGAGACGCCATCTCAAAAACAAAATTTTTGCCAAAAAAATGGAAACGTATCCCCATTTTAAATTCACTTTGATTTAAAAATACAGTTATTATTGGTTAACGACGGGAATACATTCTGAGAAATGTAAAATTAGGCAATTTCATTGTACAAACATCACGGAGTGTACTTACACAAGCATAGATGGTAGAGTCCACGGTATACCTGGGCTCTAGGGTAAAGCCTGTCACTCCTCCGCTACAAACCTGGACAGCACGTGACTGTACTGAATCCTGCAGGCAATTGTAACACAGGTAAGTGTTTGTGTATCTAAACCTAGAAAAGCAACAGTAAAAATACAGTATTATTTTCTTACGGGACCACTGCCATGCATGCAGTCCCTTGTTGACCAGGAACAATATTATGCCATGCCTGAGTGTAAATATGGGGAAAGGGAGAGGATGTGAAATCAGACAATGGCACTGATCCTGGCCTTATCTACAACCACCGATGTGTTTCTGGGTCTTACACCCCAGATCCCCTGTTTCCTGCCCCTTCCTCTGCCCCTCCTGTCTTGGTTAGATGACCTTCCTTCCTCCACACTGACAAAGCAATGATGCTTTCTGTTTAAGGGGGCTGCTGTTGGACTCCTGAATTCCATGATGCAAGCTTTCTTGTTGGGACTAAAGCTGAGGCCTGGGGACAAAGGGAGGTCTTCCCTTGGGGCAGAGGATGTTCTCAGCATGAATCATCCTGCGGCAGGAAATGACTAGCAAGGTGCGTCTTAGGAGGGAGAGGGAACCCAGGGCCTTATCTCTTCAGCCTAGATTCTAAGGAGTCTAGATGAGCTTGGAGGGGTAAGATGTTTTATGCCACCCAGATACTGGACAGGAACTCCACAGACCGGAAGTCCTGGGAGATCCTACAAGGATAACCTGGGGGCTTTGGGGCACTGACAATGATGTTACCCAGCAAACAGTCAAAAAGAAAACTTTGGCCGGTGTGGTGGCTCACGCCTGTAATCCCAGCACTTTGGGAGGCTGAGGGGGGTGGATCACGATGTCAGGAGTTCAAGACCAGCCTGGCCAAGATGGTGAAACCCCGTCTCTACTAAAAATACAAAAATTAGCCAGGCACTGTGGCTGCCACCTGTAATCCCAGCTACTCGGGAGGCTGAGGCAGGAGAATGGCTTGAACCCGGGCGGCAGGGTTTGCAGTGAGCTGAGATAGCGCCACTGCACTCCAGCCTGGGCGATAGAGTGAGACTCCATTTCAAAGAAAAAAAAAAAGAAAATATATTTTTAGAGAGGCATAAGTCCCTTTTGTAATCAGCAAAGTCTGGTCATGCACCAAAGATGATTATCTGCTGAATTGTGCAGGAGAAGGGACAGTTGCCCTTTTCTTGGGCTGGATTTTTAAGGCAGAGGGCAGTGCCTACCAAGGCCACTGTGGTGGGGGAGTGATGAATGGGATCCCCACAGGGAAAGTGAGACTCAGGAAACAGGCCGTGGGCTGCAAGGTCAGCCAGGCTTCCTGACTTGGGTCATTATTTCATTTCCAGGAGCCAGCGGGTTTCCTTACTGCACTTACCACACTCATTCATGCGCTGTATTGGCCTTTGGGCTCCAAGAGCACAGGATCCTGGCTTATTTCACTCAAAGGCCCACCACAGCAGTACCTGACTCAGAACCTACTCTGTAGTGGGTTCTCAATCAATGATGTATGAAGACGTGGGTCCCAGTGTTAGTGCTTTCTCTCTGAGTTCTCTATGGAAAATGACGAATCCTCCTAAGGCATCCTGACGGTGGCACCGAATGGCTGAGATCCGCTCTGCTGGTCTCCCCTTTGGGGAGATCATTGGTGCCACATATGTGACTTTCATCTGAGGCCTCACCTAGAAATGAGCATGTTGGTGCCCTGTTACCTTGGAGTGTTTCCATGCTATTTTTTTCCAATAGAAAAGTTAATGTTGGCACATGGTTAAAAAAAAAGTCAAACAGTACAATATGGTATACCATGGAAAGTATCTTCCTCCCAGATCAGTCCTTTAGTGTCCCCTCTCTGGAGGCAGAAGACTTCTTGGTAATTCCTCTGAAGCTCTTCTTTCTTTTTCTTTTTGAGACGGAGTTTTGCTCTTGTTGCCCAGGCTGGAGTGCAATGGGGCGATCTTGGCCCACAGCAACCTTTGCCTCCTGGGTTCAAAGCAATTCTCCTGCCTCCAAGAGATTCTCCTGCCTCAACCTCTTGGGTAGCTGGGATTACAGGCATGTGCCACCACACTTGGCGAATTTTATATTTTTAGAAAAGACAGGTTTTTCCGTGTTGGCCAGGCTGATCTCAAACTTCTGACCTCAGGTGATCTGCCTGCCTCAGCCTCCCAAAGTGCTGGGATTATAGGCGTGAGCCACTGCGCCCAGCCCCTCTGAAGCTTTTCTATATAAAAGTAAGCACATACATGTATATATTTATATGGGTGTATTTTTAGATATCCACATGTGCTTAACTTTTCAATTTGCTTTTGTCATTCAAATTATTTCCTGGTAATTTTCCATATTGCCCCATGTAAATTGACTTTATTCCTTTTAAATTAAAAAATTGTATTAAGTAATACTTCTATATGATTTAAACATAAAACATACCTGAGAGGTTATAGTAGAAGGAATCATCTTCTGTCTCATTTCCATTCTTACTCTTCCTTTAAGGAAACCTCTTATAACTCTTTAGTTGTTTTTTTTTTTTGATAGATAGCACTATAATATAAATAATATGTTTATATTTCTGTTTCTTAATTCATTGACTTAAAGTATTACTTATTGACATTTGACTGTGATAGATGGAGATCTCTCCCACTAACTAATATGTTTATGCCTCTAGTTATTTATCTGTCAACTTTAGACATTATTGATTTTCTAATAAGATAGATGAGCATTTAGCTACTTACTACACCCCATCTCCTCCCAATGCTGTTCCATCTTTATTTCCAGTTCCTCCCCTTGTCACCTCTGCAACCTCAGACACCATACTTAAAACTCAATTACTTTTCATGTCAACTATAGAAAGCATCGTTTGACTTTGAAATATAAGAATATTAGCAAACTCAACCTTCCCTTTGCTCACATCACCCCCTCCACAACAACCTTCCTATCTTTCAAAACCTTTCAGCTTTCCCTTTATTTTGGCACTGGCAGGTTGACAAAATTTTCATTCTCTTCTGCAACCACGGTGAAGGTTTCCATGATTTGCTGGTACACCTGAGTCATATATTGATTGGGACTCATTTAGTAGAAAGTGACAGAAAATTTAACTTGAAGCCAGTGAAGCAGGAAAAGAAATTTGTTTGCTTTACCACACAAGCAGCAATATGTAGGGATAGATTCAGCCTCAGGTAAAGATTCATTCAAAAATATTATCAGGACCCAGGTTCTCTTTCTCCAGCTCTTACATTCCGCTTTGTGTTGGCTGCAGCTTCGGTGAGTGTCACCCAAGGAGCCAAGATGTTGGCAGCTGCTGTTCCCTTCCCTTTCTCAGGTTTAAATCCAGTAAATCCAGTGGGAAGAAGAGAAAGTTTCTTCCAAGTAGTCCTGCTTAGGTGTTTTTTTTTTTTTTTGGCGGAGTCTCGCTCAGGCTGGAGTGCCATGGCATGGTCTCAGTTCACTGCAACCTCTGCCTCCCGGGTGCAAGCGATTCTCCCCCCTCAACCTCCTGAGTAGCTGGGATTACAGGTGTGTGCCACCATGCCTGGCTAATTTTTGTATTTTTAGTAGAGATAGGGTTCCACCATGTTGGTCAGGCTGGTCTTGATCTCCTGACCTCATGATCTGCCAGCCTCAGCCTCCCAAAGTGCTGGGATTACAAGCGTGAGCCACTGTGCCCAGCCTGTTTCGGGATTTATTGGAACCACGTGTTCTCATTCCAGTCCCTGAACGGGGACTAAGGGCAGGCATTGCCCACCCAAGACATCAAACTCGAATGCCTTCTGGGTCCTAGTGACAAAAATTTGTGAACTGACGTGATGAGAGATACAGAGAATAATGGTTCCTGTGGCCTAATAGCTGTGCAGTCATTTTAAAAAAATGTCATAAGCCAAACAAAATCCATCTGGTGGCCAAATTGTTTTTGAGAGTCACCATATGCAACTGTTGGCCTGTATATTCCTTCTGAAAGTTGAAAAAATGTGGATAGCATTTATATGATTACAGCTATGTAAACAGTTTTTTAGGGCAGAGTGAGTTAATGTTTTAAAATTCTCTAGGAATTCTGTCATATGGCACTCAACGAGAATGTTCCTGGTATCAAGATGCTAAGATTCTCTCCCCCTTCCACTCCCTAGGATCTTTGCTCAGAATCAGTCTGCCTTGTGACTTACTGTATACCTGCACCATCCTCTGAGTGGCAGATTCTGTTGCCTGTCCAACTACCATTTCCTCTTTCTTCCTGGCTGAGATCTTTTCTTTTGTTTACCTTGGCTGTTGTCATTTATGTTGCAGTTCTGTCATAGGCAGTCCTGTTGAAGATGGAGTGGGAATACAGCCCAGCAGGTCTCACTCAGCCTCATTTTACTCAGCTCCTATTCAAGATGGAGTCACTTTGGTTCAAAAGTGACTGGGTAAAATGAGGCTGAGACCTGCTGGGCTGCTTTCCAGGAGGTTACGCGTTCTTAGGTAACAGGATATTTATGGTTAAGGGAACGAGTTAATAATGTTCACTGAAGAGATCCAGGACTTAACAGAGCCGGGAAATAACAGACCCAGGAAGCGTCGTGATGTCCCCGTATCTTAAGAACAAAGCATTCTTGGTTTAAGAATAGGTTTTGCTTTAAAGATAACAATACGGATTCTTGCGGAAGACAGTAATTACACAAAGATTAAGCCTTGTAGCAGAGCACATCTCCCTCATGATTTTGGGCTTATATGTCATATAAACAAGCATTGCACCTAAGGTGGTTCCTCCTCTTGCTTTCAGGAATAACCTGCTCTGCCTATGGAGCAGCCATTCTTTCATTCTTCTGCTTTCTTAATAAACTCACTTTCACTTTTCTCTGTGGCCTCAGTCTCCTGAGTAGCTGGGACTACAGGCACGCACCACTAATGCCCAGCTAATTTTGTATTTTTAGTAGAGATCAGGTTTCTCCATGTTGGTCAGGCTGGTCTCAAACTCCCGACCTCAGGTGATCCACCTGCCTCGGCCTCCCAAAGTGCTGGGATTACAGGCATGAGCCACTGTGCCTGGCCTGTTTTCTTATATATGAACTTGTGTTCTGTTAATTAACATTTAATTAGGAGATTACAAACTCTGTGCTGTGACCATTCTCGGACATACCTTTATGCACAAGTATATCTACTAAGAATATATTCTTAGAGGAAGAGTGTTGGATCAAGGTCATTGGAAATTTCCTCTTTGGAGTGTGTGTCTGTGTGTGTGCACATGCGTGTGTATATTTGGAAAGCCAGATTGCTTACTGAGAAAAGTATGATCCCTGGGGCCAGGTTGCTGGACTCATAACCTTTCCTCATTTGCTTAAGCAGTGCTATGACCTTGGGCAAGTTACTTAAGTTTCTGTGTCTTGGTTTTCTAATGAGTAAAAATGGAACTAATAATATCACCTTTCTCCTAGGGTTGTGAGGATTAAGTGAGTTAATTTGCTGAGATTCATGTCTGATACCAGACACTCAATAACCATGGCCTGTTATTGAGTGTTATTCTAGGTCAGACTTAGCAACCACACTAATCAGAAAGTCTACCATTCTCAGTGGGTCGGTGCTGGAACTCCGATGAGGTCATGCATGCCTCTGAACACACCTGTGGAGGGCGGAGAGATGGTGGTCCTCAGAGCAGGGGTGCAAGCCCAGGGCCTCAGCAGACCTGAAAAGCGGCTCTGAGCTTTCTTAATCAGGGATCTCCTGAATGTAGCCCCTCGCAAGCTGCACTGTGAACTGCTGTCTCTCTAGTTCCAGAAGGGGCTTTGCACATAATTGAATGAATACACGAATGAGTGAATGAAACCAGGTGTAAAAGTGGATTTTTCTTTTTTCAAATCCCTTCCTGACCTCCAAGGCTTCAAAAATGTCTTGTGCTCCATCACAGCCCCCTTTACTATAAGTGCGTTCAAAGAGGCACAGCAGGGCATGACCCTACCTGAGTGCACTCTAGCAACCAAGCCAAATGGGAGACCCAGTGAGATTCCCAGGGGTCCCCAGGATACTTGGGGGGCATCCTGGTAGAAGCCTGGACCCCCTGATTTCTTGTGGGTGGTGGTTTTGGACCGCATGGACTTAGGACACAATGAAAGAAGAATGAGCTTGCAACCCTGGGATGCCTGTACCAGCTTGGATAGCAAGGGGCCTGCCACATGGTAACCTCTAAATAAACAGCAGCTTTCTATATTCTATTTCTAACTTTTGGTAGAGACTAAGATAAAATGTGCATTTGATGCCTTACCCACTCTTTCTTTCTTTTTTTTTTTTTGAGACAAAAAAAATTAGCCACTGTTTTGAATTTTTAGTTAAGATGGGGTTTCAATATGTTGGCCAGACTGGTCTCGAACTCCTGACCTCCTGATCTGCCCATGTCGGCCTCCCAAAGTGCTGGGATTACAGGCATGAGCCACCACGCCCAGCCTGCCTTATTCCCTCTTTTTTAAGTCATATCTGCCTTTTTGTATTATGACTCTGTCCATTTAGAACAGAATTTCCAGTATGACCGTCATATCTATAAAATGATTGTCAGATAGAATGAGACTCAGAGTTCAGATAGGAGAGCAAGGATCTTGGGTTTCCAGCAAGCCCTTCTTAGCAGCGTAAACTTGCCTTAGTCACCTGAAATTTCAAAGAATTGGTTTCTGCCTCTGTAGAATGGCAATCAGGGCCATAATATAATAACTACCACCTGTCTGGGCTGAAGAGCACATCTTGATATTAAATTAAAAGAGAGCGTTAAAAAATAAGAGTGGGTACCATGCCGTAAAATCTTGACCCCAAAGTCATTATTAATGGTAAAAGCTTACAGTATTACATTTCTATAACATTCCTAGAAGATGGTTGGCTAAGGAAAAGTCTTGATTTTGAATTGTCTCAGAATATGTTTATAATTTATTATTTTTTCACCATTCACATATTAATATATTGAGAAATGGAAGATCTATGTTCAAAGGGAGTTACTTTCTGAAATTAGGTGATATACTAATTTAGGTGACATACTAATTCCACAGGTAGAATACTTCTTCACATGTACATAATACCTTCTTCACACATGATAACATAAAACATAAGGATAATTGTTAATGTGAGGCTCTCTCTTTTTTTCTTTTTTGGTGTTGTTGGAAACTAGCCAAGAACTTAGCCTAAGTATTAAAAAAAAAAATCAAATTATAGTTATCAGAAAGGGCAATATGGATCTGGAAACCAGGAAGCTTGTTTTGGGGGTGGAGGAAGATTCCAGAAAGATCCCAAATAATCAAGAAAGATTCAGAAAACACATTACACCCCAAACATGGATCTCTCCAGGTGAAAGATTGAGTCTACCTCCTATTTCAATTATGAAACAGCTGCTAGGGTCGTGACCCCTCTAGGGGTCTGCATGTGTGATGGACAACTGGGTCATTTTTGTTTTGTTTGGGGGAATAAATATTTGAAGGGGGGTAACCAAAGAAGGTTTTGCTGCTGTTATGATGTTATTGATACACAGGCTGACACTATAATGGCAGATGCTATCAGGCTACATTATCTTTATGCCTCCTAGGTAACCTGAAGCAATTGTCTATTGACTTGGCACTACCCTACCCTGAAGCGTCTGCCCTGCCTAGGGACTGTAACCCGAGCCACTCACATGCCTCCCCAACAGCTTTCTTTAGCCACTGACAGCCTCGGAAAAGGAAGAGCGCGAAATTGCCCAGGATGGACGCTTTCAAAGGGGGCTCAGCTGCTAAATGACTCTCAGGGAAGGTGGCTTTGCCATCTCAGCTTCTATTTAGCGGCAACCACTAGCAAGTTGTTCTCTTCTGGCATGAAAGGAGTTCCTATAAGGGAAGTGGGGGTGATGTGGACCCCTGGAAACTTTCCTTGCTCCGTTTGAACTTTGCGACGTTTCACTGCAAGTGATGTCCACGTGGAAAGCAAGACTCACCAAAAGGCTGAAGTCTCCCTCCAGAAGCATGCATCCGTTTCCATGCTCAGCTCTGCTCACTTGTTTTGGGAACACGAGGGAGAGTGCTTCCTTCAATCAGTCCGGCGTAGCTGATACTCATTCCACCGTCTGTGCACAGCCGGTGGCCAAAGCAGGCAGACAGCCAAGTCACCCAAGCGCAGAAGGAGGTCCAGAGAAAAGGCAAGATTCGGGCACTCATGCAGAGAGAAATGGCAGTGCGAATCGGAATTCAAGTCACCACGCTGCTGTCCAGCCTGCAGTGACGCCCGAGGATGTGCCCGGGTCCCTGGATGAAGCGGCGGACTGTGGAGCGGTGGCGTTTCAGGCTTCCATCCCCAGACCATCAATTATTGACTCGCCCAAGGTGAGTGAGTGTTCGCTGCGGATTACAGAAGGAATGGAGCTGGAGGAGCGTTGGGATCGTTTGGCAAATGCTTCAGCAAACAAATTCGTTTAACTTTCTTGCTGAATAAGGCATTGCGGGGTACTCTCACTAGTGAGACGAAGTGTGTTAGAGCCGTAGATTCCCAGAGTGTTCTCAAAAGATGTGGATGAGGCAAGGCTGGGCGCGGTGGCTCACGCCTGTAATCCCAGCACTTTGGGAGGCCCAGGCGGGCGGATCATGAGGTCAGGAGTTCGAGACCAGCCAGACCAACATGGTGAAACCCCGTTTCTACTAAAAACACAAAAATTAGCTAAGTCTGGTGGCGTGTGCCTGTGATTCCCCTACTCAGGAGCCTGAGGCAGGAGAATCACTTGCCCCCGGGAGGCGGAGGTTGCAATGAGCCAAGATCTTGCCATTGCACTCAAGCCTGGCAGACAGAGCTAGACTCTGTCTCAAAAATAAAATAAAATTAAAAAATGATGTGGATGAGGCAATGATAAGCACTGGAGCCATGGCTGAAATGACCTTGAATTAATGGGCTTGGGTGCCTTGAAGCCAACAATGGCTCCCTCGGTAAAACCTTAGGAGTAAGATAGTTTTCAAAAACATTCTTTTCCTTTTGTATTTCCCCCAACCGCTCTGTAAATTTATTTATATGAAAATCCATAGTCTAAAAAGTTTGGCTAGGGAATTCACAAAACTGCCTCTACTTAAAATGAATTACATGCTAACAAAACAGTCTGGGAAAATTTGGAAATGATCATCAGCGTATGCCTAGTGGTACGGAGGGAAACTGACCTATGAAACTATTCATAATGTGGATGTTTTTGTGATAATTTTCTGAGTGCTGAAGGCAGGAGGAGAAAGTTATTTGAGAAAAAATGGTGTCACTGCTCTTAAGAGTTATTTACGTATTTTCTTTCCACTTTTGGCATTGGTGAATTTTAGTTGTTGACTATTCTGATTAGATTGAGCTGCACAATTATTTCAAAGTTCCTGGTAATCCCAATTTGCAGACTCAGTGTAGAGGAAAGGTTTTCTAAAGGGTACACTCCAAAGATATCTCTTGAGCACTTTTGATCATTTCCTAGCCAAGTAGCTTGGGACCAGACTTAAAAAATTGAGAATTCTTTGGGGATCCATTACTAAAGTATTCTGATTTTTAAAATCATTTTTCCACATCCATTTAACAAATTATTGGCCTGACTTACTTAACTGCGTCTAAGAAGCCTCATTAGCAATGAACACAGCCAAGCAGCAAAGATAGGGTTAAAACATTTTAAAAATAGTTTCATTTGACACCCTGCAGGTTTATATGACATGACTGAAGCTCGGCCCTGTTGCCTGCATTCTGAAATTGGACAGAGAGTTTTACCAAACCCTCTGTTAGAGCAATAACTACAGTGTTTTTATCTAGCGACGCTAAATCAAAACCCAACACAAATGAACAAAAACCAAAATTTTCAGTGTGTAGCCGCATCCAGATTAAGATATTTTTGGTAGTATTGTAAGCAGCTGATTAGACTTCATGGCCAAGTTTATATTTGTTGGCTATTCATGGAACTAATGCCGTACAGTTTTAATGAACTGGAAGACGTTCTGTTGAGCAGAGATTCCAGCCACGCAGAACCACCCTTTATTACTGAAGACAGCAGCAAGAGCAAAGGGTTACTTTGATTTTATCTTTGTTTTAGTTGCATGTGGGACTCAGGGGCTCAAGACAAGCATGTACATTCAAATAGAACCAATAACACAAAGTGGGGCCACATTCAAGTTTAGTGTTCGCTTGGCAGGAGCAAAGCCATGGGTAGTCTACAGCGTAGGATGCATTACAGTTGGAAGTACAGCGCCACTGCACTCCAGCCTGGGCGACAGTATGAGACTCCATCTCAAAAAAAAAAAAAAAAAAAAAATTCCATTGTACAAAAGGGATGGGAAACAGGGCCTATCTTGGAATTGACAACTGCATTGATTTTCGGAACAGGTTTGTTTAGCAACTAGGCAGACAAGTGGTAACCAAGCCATCCTAGCCTCCTCCAACAGTGGCCTGGATGAAGATTCACAGGCTCCGGTGGTTGCTGATTTTTGGGTTCTGAGCCTCAGCATTGCTGTCTCTAAACAGAGTTTTGTTAGTCAGCTTTCTCTAGAGAATAGAGTCACCCTATGTTGCTGGATACGGCAGGGTCAATTTGATTTGATCTTTCTGTTTTAGTGATACATGGGATGCAGGGGCTCAAGGCAAGCAGGTGCATTAGAATAGAACCGATAACACACAGTGGGGACAACATCTGTAGTTACCGTTCACTTAGCAGGGCAAAGCCATGGGTAGGTGTACGATAGATTAGAGTCGGGAAGGCTGGACCAGAGAGCGTTGTAATAATCCAGACAGGAACAACAGGAAGATAAAGTCGGGGAGACTCCGTGAGGCGCGCATGCAGCATTTGACTGTGGGATCCAAACCAGGCAGGGAGGGAGTGAGAGCAGACAGGGAGTGATGGAAGGCAAACACAGAAATCAAGTGCCAGGAAGTGCAGGAAGAGAGTGCGCTGTGGGCAAATGGGCGTCTATTCTAGTTCAAGAGCTAAGCTGTGCAGAGCACTTGCAGTCCGCTAGCCATTCTTCTAAGTGCTTTACATGGAGTATCTCAGCCAACCCTGGTGACAGTGAGGTGCGTATTCTTATGATGCCCATTTTACAGAGGAGAACATTGGTGCTTAAAGAGGGTAAGACATTTGCCCAAGGCCGCAAAGAGAGGATGTGGCGGAGACAGGACTGGAACCCAGTTCTGTTTGACTCCAAAGTCCATCCTCTGAATTATAATGTGCTTCTACTACTAATTAATTGTGTAGTGTTTGAGGATTTAAGATCAAATATTCATACGTGATCTCACTTGATATGCAATCACATTTAAATATCATACATATTGGCTAGGCATGGTGGCTCATGCCTGTCACCCAGGGCTTTGGAAACCCAAGGTGGGAAGATCACTTGAGACCAGAAGTTTGACACCAGTCTGGGCAACATAACAAAACCTCATCTCTACAAAAATAAATGAATTACTTCCATATATTTATATGTAGATGCCTATATAATTATTTGTTTTTGTTTATTTATTTTTTCAAGACAGAGTCTTGCTTTGTCGCCCAGGCTGGAGTGCAGTGGTGCCAGCTCGGCTCACTGCAGCCTCTGCCTCCCGTATTCAAGCAATTCTCTTGCCTCAGCCTGTTGCGACCATGCCTGGCTGATTTTTTGTATTTTTAGTAGAGTCAGGGTTTCACCATGTTAACCAGGTTAATCTTGATTTCCTGACTTCGTGATCCACCCTCCTCGGCCTCCCAAAGTGCTGGGATTACAGGTGTGAGCCACCGCACCCGGCCTATTTGTTTTTAATTTATTTTAATTTATTGTTATTTTTAATTGATATATCACAGTTGTACATTTTTTTGGGTACATGTGATATTTTGATACATGTATACATGTGCAATCAAATCAGGGTAACTGAGATATCCACCAGCTCAAATACTTAACCTTTTCTTTGCGTTGGAAACATTACAATTCCTCTCTTCTAGCTATTTTGAAATATACAATAAATTATTGTTAAGTATAATTTCCCCATGGTACTATCGAATACTCTAATTTATTCCTTCTAACTGTACTTTTGTATTCAGTATCCAACTCCTCTTAATTATATTAAAAAATTATTGTTTGTTTTTATTCATTTGCTTAATGCTTCGCTTTTCTACCATAGCTTCAGGGTGTATAACGCCACAGAAGGGGATCCTGTCCATTTTGCATCCTGCTAGTGACAAGGCTTTGCTGCTGACAGTGTGGGGGATTGCTTTGAGATCTGATTAAAAGTGGCTTAGAACTGCCTGGATTTTTCATTACCAAGTGATTTTGCAGTAGCATGTTTTCCCTTAGCAGATGATGAATGAGATGCTTTTGTTACAATCTTGCCTGGCAGCAAAAATATTTCCCTTTTGGATGCTCTGATCCTCATTATTTAAGCTGCCTTGGTAGAGGCCACAAATAATACTTTTTGCTTTTTTTATTTCAGCCTCAGACATAATGATAGGTAAGAAATGGGGACAAGTCCTCCTCTCCATCTTTAATTACCTGATGTTCAGACAGGAAGGTGCTCATTTATATTTGAAACAATATCTGGCTCAAGGGAAAAAGCTTGAGGTGATGAAGCTAAGCAAACTAAGCAAATAGGAAACATTTTTGTTTGGTGTAATTGTCGGTGCACGTGTCTGTATCGAAGAAGTCGTATCCATTAGTTTTCAACCTTTTCATATACATCTCTTCCCTGTTCCAGACCTGAAATCAAAGTGATAACAACCCTAAAATGGGAATGTGTCTTATAATTGCTAGTACCTTTTTTTTTTTTTTAGATGGAGTCTAGCTCTGTTGCCCAGGCTGGAGTTCAGTGGTGTAGTCTTGACTCACTGCAACCTCCACCTCCCAGGTTGAAGCCATTCTCCTGCCTCAGCCTCCCTAGTAGCTGGGATTACAGCCACGTGCCACCACGCCCAGCTAATTTTTGTATTTTTAGTAGAGACAGGGTTTCATTGTGTTGGCCAGGCTGGTCTTGAGCTCCTGACCTCGGTGATCCACCCTCCTCGGCCTCCCAGAGTGCTGGATTACCGCACCCAGCCGCTGGTACCTTTTAATGATAACTCTTTCCCTTCCTAGTGGTCTTGTCGTTGAAGTGTCTATCACTGGTGGAATTATAGACTCAATGAAATTCAGCAATACTGCTGTTTATTTTTTTTAACCAAAATTACTGTGCTGTTCCTCACTGTGAGGATGGCAATAGCCCTGGGGAAACACTGACGACGGTGACTCAGTCTCTGGGGTTGCTGACGTTCAAGTGGGAAGTTCAGTTGGGTAAACAGGCAGAATCAGTGCAGTATGAGAGGGCTTATCAGCACTGGATGGTATACAAACACAGGAAGGGGCTCCATGCTTAGCCTTGGGAAGAAAACAGGGGAGACTAGAATATAAGGGCTTTGATCTTATTCTGTTCTAATTGCGCATCCAACCAAACCTTGCACCCTGTCTAGTTGAATGGTGTTGTTTCACTCTTTTCTCTCCCGATGATGTAGGCAGGGTGAGAAAGGGAGAGTTCATACACTAAGCAACTAAAAGTTTCAGAGTATTTTGGTAGTTTGAGAACGTCTTCCCATAGCAGTTGTAAGTTCCATATAGTTTGTACTTGAACTGGGAGTAGCCAGCCTTACATAGGAAGAGATAGTAATTGTGGTTTGGGAAATTATTTCTGGGTTTTTAAATAAAAAGTCAATTGTGGCCGGGTGCTCACGCCTGTAATCCCAGCACTTTGGGAGGCTGAGGCAGATGAATCATGAGGTCAGGAGTTCGAGACCAGCCTGGTCAGCATGGTGAAACCCTGTCTCTACTAAAAATACAAAAAAATTAGCTGGGCATGGTGGCGGCTGACTGTGATCCCAGCTACTCAGGAGGCTGAGGCAGGAGAATTGCTTGAACCCAGGAGGTGGAGGTTGTAGCGAGCTCAGATCGCGCCATTGCACTCCAGTCCCTGGTGACAGTCTGAGACTCCATCTCAAAAAAAAAGAAAAGAAAAATATACTTGTACAAAAGTGAAGGGAAACAGGGCCCATCTTGGAGTTGACAACTGCATTGATTTTTGGAGCAGTTTGGTTTAGCATCTAGGCAGAGAAGTGGTAACCAAGCCATCCTAGCACCCCAGCAGTGGCCTGGATGAAGATTCACAGGCTCCGGTGGTTGCTGATTTCTAGAGTCTGAGCGTCAGCATTGCTGTCTCTAACACAGTTTTGTCATTCAGCTTTTTCTAGAGAATAGAGACACCCTATGTTGCTGGATATGGCAGGGTCAATTTGATTTTATCTTTCTGTTTTAGTGACACACGGGACATAGGGGCTCAAGGCAAGCAGGTACATTAGAATAGAACTGATAACACACAGTGGGGACAACATCTGTAGTTACCGTTCACTTAGCAGGGCAAAGCCATGGGTACGTGTACAATGGATTAGAGTCAGGAAGGTTGGAGCTTCAAGGCCATTGTGATAAACCTAATAGGGACAGCAGGAAGATGAGCCTGATGTGTAAGTCAGAATGCCCATTTAGTCGTAAGCTTTGAGCACTAATGGCCAGGGTTGGGCTGACTGAGTCAGGTATTCTCCCCATTGGAAAATCACAAGTTAAGAGAAATGATAGCCAAAATTTTGTTGGAAAGCATGGACTCAGAGGAAGGAGAGTGATTCATTTTATTGTGATAAAATACACATAATATAAATTTTGCCATTGTAACTGTTTTAAAGTATATAATTCTGTGGCATTAAGCATATTCACATTGTAGTGCAACCATGATTCTTTTGCAAATTTCTCAGCACCATTTGTTGAAAACACTGTCTTTTCCCCATTGAATGGTCTTGGCACCCTTGTTGAAATCATTTGACCATATATATGAGGGTTTATTTCTGAGCTTTTATCCTGTTCCATTGGTCTATATGACTGTGCCAGTATCACATTGTTTTGATTACTGTAGTTTTGTAGTGAACTTTGAAAGCTCAAAGTGTGAGACTTCCAATGTTCTTCTCCCATTTCAAGATTGTTTTGATCATTTGGGGTCTCTTGAGATTCAATATAAATTTTAGGATGAATTTTTTAATTTTTGTAAAAACATTATTGGGATTTTGATAGGGGTTACATTAAATATACAGATGTCTTTGAACAGTATTAACATCTTACATTTAATCCATGAACATGGGATATCTTTCCATTTATTATATTTATGTCTTCTTTAATTTCTTCCAGGAACATTTTGTAGTTTTCAATGTATGCTTCTTTTTCCTCCTAGGTTAAGCTAATTCCTAAATATTTTATTCTTTTTGACACTATTGCAAATGACATTGTTTAATTTCCTTTTCAGAGTGTTCATTGTTAATGCATAGAAATGCAACTGATTTTTGTGCAAGGGTCTTTATCCTACAATTTTGCTGAATTTATTTATTAGCTCTATATATTTTTTTCTACACGGAAGATCATGTCATCAACAGATAATTTTACTTCTTCATTTCCAATTTGAATGTCTTCTCTCTCTCTCTCTCTCTCTCTCTCTCTCTCTCTCTCTCTCTTTCTTTTTTGAGACAGAGCTTCACTCTTGTTGCCCAGGCTAAAGTGCAGTGGCACAATCTCGGCTCACTACAACCTCCACCTCCTGGGTTTAAGTAATTCTGCCTCAGCCTCCTGAGTAGCTGGGATTACAGACATGCACCACCATGCCTGGCTAATTTTGTATTTTTAGTAGAGATGGGGTTTCTCCATGTTGGTCAGACTGGTCTCAAACTCCTGACCTCAGGTGATCCTCCCCTCTTGGCCTCCCAAAGTGCTGGGATTACAGATGTGAGCCACTGCACCCCGCCTGTTTCTTTTTCTTGCTTAATTGCTCTGGTAGAAACTCACAATACTGCATTGAATAGAAATGGCAAAGTAAGCATACTTGTTTTGTTCCTGATTTTAGTTTAAAAGCTTTCAGTCTTTCACTATTAAATATGAGGCTAGTGGTGGGTTTTTCTTATATGAACTTTATTGTGTTGAGGTAACTTCCTTCTATTCCTAACTTTTTGAGTATTTTTTTATTATGAAAGGGTGTTGAATTTTTTAAATGTTTTTGCGTCAATTGAGATGATCACATGTGTTTTCTTTCCTTCATTCTGTTAATGTGGTATGTTACATTGATTGATTTTTCTATGTTGAACCATCATTGCATTCCAGGAACAAATCCCACTTAGTCGTGGTGTAATCTTTTTAATACGCTGCAAACTTCTGTTTGCTAGTATTTTGTTGATGATCTTTCTATTAATATTCATCAGGGGCTAGGTGCGGTGGCTCATGCCTGTAATCCTAGCACTTTGGGACACTGAGGTGGGTGGATCACATGAGGTCAGGAGTTTAAGACTAGCCTGGCCAGCATGGTGAAATGCTGTCTCTACTAAAAATACAAAAATTAGCCGGGCATAGAAAAGGGCCTGTAATCCCAGCTACTCAGGAGGCTGAGGCGGGAGAATCACTTGACCCTGAGAGGCAGAGGTTGCAGTGAGCTGAGATCGTGTTACTGCACTCCAGCCTGGGCGACAGAAGGAGACTCCATCTCAAAAAAAAATTTTTTTTTTTTATCAGGGATATTGTTTTGTAGTTTTCTTTTCTTGTAGTATCTTTGTCTACCTTTGGTATCAGGTTAGTGCTGGCTTTATAGAATGAATTAGGAAGTGTTCCCTCCTTTTCAGTTCTTTGGAAGAGTTTGAGAAAGATTCTTTACATCTTTGGTAGGACTCATCAGTGAAACCATATGGTCCAGGGCTTTCTGTTGTTGTTGCCATGCAGTGTTTGATTATGGATTCAATCTCCTTACCAGTTATAGGTGTATTCAGATTTTCTATATCTTCCTGTTTTGGTGAAGAAGGGCTACTTTGATAGCATCACTGAGCTATGGCAATTACAAATACCACCCACTGAGCACTATTAATAGACAAGGCATGGTGCTAAGTGCTTTACCTTTACATGGTTTAGCTCATTTGATCCTGCTAGTCCTCTTGCAATATTAGTTCCTGATAATCCCACTCATTCCTCTGCTCAAAACCCTTCAAAGTCTCCCTGTTTCCCTCAGGGTAAAAATCAAGTCCTTACAGTGGTCCATAGATCCAATACAAAGTACCTCTCTGAACTCACCTGCTGCTGTTCTACTTGACAGGGAAACTGGAACTCAGTGAGGCTAAGCATCTGATCCATTTCCACTCCAACAATAACCCTCCCAGCAACATGGGAAACTCAGGTCAACAGGTCAGACACAACTTCTGTGGGCTGTGCAGAACTCATACTGCAAATAACTAAATAACCTTTCATTTGCTCTCCTTGTCTAGGCTCCATGCCCATCTTTCCTCTTTTCTTGGCACAGTCTTTTCTAATACCTGGGATCATTTCATTAAATCAGTTTCAGCTTCCTTGGTTAGAAGCAGATTCAAGCCATGTTCTCCTGAAGCCATATTAATTGGAATTTGGTGTTTGAGAGATTCCTTGGATATTTATTAACAGAAAAGCTCTTGGAACTCTTGTTCACCTCTCTATATATTGGTGACTGATACTCAATATATTGATTTTTATTTCAATGTCTTGAAGTTGTCTGGAAGCCAAGACTTGGGGTACCATCTGTAGATGTCAGTGCTGCTTGGAAGCCTATCATAAATTCATGTGTAATCACCCATCAGCCCTGATCCCACCTGCACTCTGCATCCCCCTCATCCCACCTGCACTCTGCATCCCCCTCATCCCACCTGCACTCTGCATCACCCCCATCCCACCTGCACTCTGCATCCCCCTCATCCCACCTGCACTCTGCATCACC